>CAIGRK010241736.1:0-17573 GCA_903798315.1 Fraxinus greggii | reverse complement strand
TTTTTAACAAAAGAACTCTAGTTGTTAAGAATTTATACATGTTATTTTTGATGAAACTAATTCTCTTGATCGTGAGAAAGGTATTACTATTGATGTAGGATTGGAGATTCTCTTCGAACAAATAAACATTCAAGACCAAAGTAAGGATGATCCAAAAGAAAAACACATGGGAGAAGCAAACATTCAACCAAGTGAAACTGAATATACCGAAGCGTCAAATGACCCCACTCTACCAAAAGAATGGAGGCTTGTTCCTTCTCACCCCAAAAGAACTTATCATTGGTGATCTATCTAATAGTATTACTACTAGAGATTCTACTAGGAATCACCTAAATAGTTGTTCTTTAATAACAAATTGAACCAACAAATTTTAAGAAAGTAGAATTTGATGAGTTTTGGATTCTAGCCATACAAGAAGAACTAAACCAATATGAAAGAAATCATGTTTGGGATTTAGTCTCTAGACCACACAATCAAACCGTCATCGATACAAAATGGGTTTCTAGAAATAAAAGAGACAAAAATAGAATTATTGTGCGTAATAATGTTAGATTAGTTGCACAAGGTTACAATCAAGAAAAAGGTATTTATTTTGAGGAAACATTGCACCGGTTGCTAGACTAGAATCCATTCGTATGTTTCTTGTATTTGCTTGTTATAAAGGATTTACTGTTTATCAAATGGATGTCAAAAGTACATTTCTTAATTGTTTCATTCAAGAAGAAGTTTTTGTTTAGCAACCCCCTGGCTTTAAAGATCACAAGTATCTGAACTATGTTTTCAAACTTAGAAAAACTCTTTATGGTTTAGAACAAGCTCCAAGGGCTTGGAATGAAAGATTGAGCAAATTTCTACTTTCAAATAGTTTTTCAATAAGAAAAGCGGATACTACCCTATTTGTCAAAACTCAAAAGAATGATATGATTATTGTTCAAATCTATGTTGATAACATTATATTTGGTGCTACTAATATCCATCTTTGTAAAGAATTCTCAAAATGCATGAGTATGGAATTTGAAATGAGTATGATGGGAGAACTTAAATTCTTCCTTGGTCTCCAAATTAAGAAAACTAGAGATGGTATATTCATCAATCAAAATAAGTATATTTTGGACATATTCAAGATGTTCAAAATGAATAACTTGAAGCCTATCAACACTCCATGAGTACATCCGTAAAACTAGATAAGGATGATCAAGGTACTTGTGNTTGAAATGAGTATGATGGGAGAACTTAAATTCTTCCTTGGTCTCCAAATTAAGAAAACTAGAGATGGTATATTCATCAATCAAAATAAGTATATTTTGGACATATTCAAGATGTTCAAAATGAATAACTTGAAGCCTATCAACACTCCATGAGTACATCCGTAAAACTAGATAAGGATGATCAAGGTACTTGTGCGGATTTGTTTGTCTGATTCGAGGGGAAAAGGCACGTTGCGTTCTTAAGAATCAGAGTCTTTTTTTTATCTAAATGACAAAGTGGATTTCTTTTTCTGTTGTTTCAAAAAACTTTCTCTGAAGATGCTTTTGAAAAATGAACTTCATTGTTGATTCAGAACACTTATTACTTGACAGTATCTATGGGTCTTTTCCAAGTTAGAAGAAAGGGAGAATCAATCAACTTCAAATATCGAGGTATGATCAGATTCATTCTTTACTTAACTGCTAGTAGACCTGATATCATGTGTAGTGTGTGTTTATGTGCTAGATTTCAATCAAGTTCTAAAGAATCTCATCTTAGTGCTGTAAAATGAATTTTTAGAAATCTTAGTGCAACTAGAACCCTAAGGCTTTGGTATCTAAAAGGCATTCATATTGATCTTCTTAGTTATTTGGATGCTGAATAGGCCGATTGCACAATCGATCGCAAAAGAATTAGTGGAACCTTGTCATTTTCTAGGCTTTGCATTTGTGTCGTGGTCTAGCAAGAAATAAAATTCCGTCACATTATCAACTGCCGAAATTGAATACATCTCAACCTCGAGTTGTTGATTATCACCTATCTTTTGATCAACGTCCATAATGTGAGATAACACTAATGTCATAAATTTGTTTAAAAATCCCATTTTTCACTCTCAAACGAAACACATTGAAATTATACATCACTTCCGAAGAGATCATAGACAAAAGAAAGATATCGTGTTAGAATTTGTGAACACTGAGAATCAATTGGCTGATATCTTCACTAAACCTCTTGTACTTGATCAATTTTCACAAATTCGACGAGACTTAGGTATCATTGATGAATAGGAAGTACTCAACTAAGTTTTCTTCTATATGTAGTATTATATATTAAAAAAAGGGAAAGGAGGAGACCAGACGAGTGAATCGAACGTCTGGTAACCCCGTTTGGCTTGACAGAGAATTTTAGCTATGTCAACCGAAAGTCCGTACATCGCCAATAAAACTCCTCTTTTCGCGAAACCAGACCCATTCTTCCACTTCTTCTCCATTTTTCTCTCAATTTTCTTCCTAAATCTCACTATTTTCTTCATTCTTCCCACCCAAATCATCAATTACTCCTCAAATTAAAAACCCATTACCTCTATACTTCAAATTCTTTCAAAAATCAAACTTTCATCCACTTCATTCCAAATTTTCTCAAAAATTTCGAAACCCTAGAATTTGGTTCATTATTCTTCTTCCTCAATTCTTCTCTACATCATTACTTTTCTACAATGTTGGAATCCGAAAGAGTGGGCAAAAGACTCCAGAGCACCATGAGACAGTCTCCACCACATTCATCCAATGAAGGGTTGGACATGGAACCTGATGTGCCGGCCAACTCATTTGAAAAAATCTCCCATTTTAATAGGTAAAAATGTTGATTTTGCCGATTTTACAATTGAAGCACTAGCATTTCAAATAGAAGAGTTTTTTGAAAACATGGGGATGGGTATCTAATGCTACTCTAGAAGAACATGCATTTCCTACCCTAATGAAAGAATTTTATAAAAACATGGTTATTACTCCTCGCTCAGCTGAGATTTCATGTCTACTTAAAAATGTTTGTATCACCATCAACAAAGCTTTCATTTATGATATTCTTGAGCTTGAACCGTGTGATACTCAAATTTTTCTTCACAAAACCCATCCCATTTTAGAAGGGTATGACCCCCTCAGAGGCATGTCATCGGGTAACCGGGAAGAATTTCGAAAATATCACAAAATTTAGTGCAAATCAATTAACATTTCCATGTAAAGTTTTACAAAACATCATTGTACATGTTATTCTCCCTCGAAAGGGTCATCAAGATGAAGTGAAATTTTTAATCTCTTTATTCTCGATTCCTTTCTTGTTGGGCAAAAACTAGATTTTCCAACTATTGCATTAGGTCTCATGAAACTTGTGCATTACACGCGTCATCTTAAAGCTTTACCTTATGAAATGCTTCTTACAAAAAATCTTAAACACTTTGATATTCCAGTACATGATGAAACCTTTGTTAGACTTCGCCCTACCAACACTATCAACATCCAAACCCTTAAACAAATGAAAATAGTAAAAGAACATGGTCAATGAGTGGCACACACAAAAGGGTTCGACCCCACCTTGGGTCCATCAACTCTATAATTTTAATAAGATGAGGGTGACGATGCTGATGACATAACATAAGTTTCTCACCCTCCTCATGAAATTCCTGCATCCAGTTGTCCTCGTTCTTTGGTGGGTAGCTTCACATTTACCAAGGATCACTACAATCTTCTCAATGGCCACATCGATTATCTTACATCATCAGTTGATGGCCTTGGTGGCATGCTTCATGAGTTACAAGTTCAATAGGCTACCATATAAGCTCAACAAGATACCATTGAAGCTCAACAGGTGGCAATGCAGGCTCAGCAAAATGCCTTCTACGCTCACTTCTATGCACATTTTCCTCCATCGTCTCCACCGGAGCCGTAGTCATCGATTTTGTTGCTATTTTGAATATGTATTTATGTTTCTAAGACTTATAGACACTCTTACTTTATTTAGCCTAATTTGTTGGTTTTTGGATATCATTTATGTCTTTATGCTCAATTCTATGGTTATTTTGTGATTCATGTTGTCTTATGCTTTTTGCTTATGCCAAAAGGGGAAAAATGGAGTGAGGTGATTATGCATGATTTGATTTGACAATATGATTGGAGTATATGGAAAAGGGACAATACGAATGTATGGTTATCATTTCATAAAAGATGGGGGAATAAAAATTACGTGATAAATTTATAATGTATATTCCTCTATCAATATGATATAATTTACTCAATTCTATTCTGCAAATCATCTTAGTTGTCATAATCAGAAAGGGGAAAATTTTTGACCTATGGTTGATCTCGTGTTTTGATTATAGCAAACAAGTTGTTTTACCTCTAACAATTGAATTCAAGTCTTTATAGTTATTGTAGCAAAATTGATTAATTGAAGACAAAAGGATTGCTACAAAAAGACTCACAACTTATGATCATGAAAAACGAGATGGAAGTCGAGCAATCACATCAAATCAATCGAAGCATTCATGACGAATCAAGCATTCCTTGAAGACATTAGATGTAGATGCTTTGAATCCATATGTAAAGGTAAAATGCTTTAATTCTTAGCAATAAATCACTAAAAACTCGTAAGCTAAATTTTTTATGCACGAGACAACACATAAAAATATTTTTCGATGTAACAAAAATCTTCACTTGATTTTTAAATCTTTTATCATGACACTCATTTCTGAAAAGTTAAGTGAATATATTCCTCAAGAGCCTACGCTTGTTAAAATAAACAAGAAAAGAAAAATCCAAAACCTTTCTGTCTTCGCGGGCGTCCGGTAAAGCTGGCGGATGTACGGTGGTACAACGGTTAAAATTCTAACCGTTTTGATTTCTAATGCACAACGTCTGGTTCAGAGGCGGACGTCTGGTAGGTTCGTCTAGTAGGCCAGAAATTTTAGCGTTTTGACTCCTGTAAATACCACTTCACTTTACATTCAATATAACACTTTTAAGAGCATTTATGTGAGATATTTTTAAATCAAAGCTACATTGTTTCATCTTTATCAAATCATTTATGTTGAAAAATTTTTAATTGAATTAACTTTTGAAAATCATTCTACTCATCGAAGTTTCTCTAACCTACAGCTTCATTCATTATTAAATATTAAAATGTTAGCTTATTTCTCTCTTGGTACTTAATTTGATTATATTATTTATTAGGAGAGAAGTTTCAATTGTAAAATCACAGTTCTATTAAATTTGTGGGTCATGTTGAGGTCCCATAAAACTCAATATTGTAAAAAGATCGGTGCTCCTAGTTTGTTAGTCACCGAAAGCATTGTAAAGGGTTGGATTGTACCATAAGTCAATCAATATAGTGAAAAGGTATTGCTCGTGTTGGAGAGCTCGATAACGGATGACGCAGATCATTGCTTTGGATTGAACCTCCATAATTATATCGTTTGCATCATCCTCCTCCTCCTCATCTCTCTCTCTCTCTCTGTCTCTCTCTCTCTCTTACTTATTGCACTTAAAACATGGATTTATCTATTTGTTTCATACTTGCTTGGATTTATATTAATTTTATGAAAAAAATTTAAATAACCAATTCACGTCCTTCTTGTTTTGCCATTCCAAGATTTGATTTGTATCATACTATTACTTGCTATCCAGTGGGAGTTGTCCCCAACTTGAATTCTTTTCCCGTCCTCAGAAAAGGGAACAAAGTAATGATAGGCTAAGAGGATGTAAATTAGACTCTTGCATGGGTGTCCATGCTATTTAACATTATTCGTAGTATTTTTTCCAAATATAATCTTCTTATTTGAGACTAGATTATTTAGTGAATGAGAAAATAATAGGAATTCAAGCTTTTATTTGATGAATGTTTCGTGGTAGATTGTTGAGGGTATAGTGGAAAAATCTCTTAAAAGACTACGAGGAGTTAATAGGTTACCTTGGTTGTGTATGAGATTTTATCATCCTTTCAAATAATATATTGCAATCATACACATGAAAACGTACATACAAATCATATAATATTTTTCGAGAATTACTTTTTAAGCAAGTTTCACAGTCGATAAATTCTAAAAGAAGACTTGTTATTTTTTACAAGCGAAGTATTCATTAATAAAATTAAGCAATAGTATTCAAGTTACAAGGGGGGTGTGTAATAGGACATGTTGGAATGCATAGTGTATATACCACAAGGCAGCTAACTTATCAGTTAAATGTGTATATGTATCATAAGGCAATTAGCTTATCATCTAGGTGTCCTGCCAACTCGTGGTGTAGCACATGGTTAGGTGCAATTTTATTCTTTCTATTATATAGTTTGTTAGGATGATTCTTTTACTTATTTATCCATTCCTGCCTTCTATATATTTGGACTTGTATTGCTGATGTAGTATGAGATGAAATTCTGATTCAATCCAAAGCTATTAGTCTCATTTATTATCTACATTCTGCTATGTTATCTTACATAGTATCAGAACCATGACCACCATGCCGGAATGAACTCTGCTGGTAGTGAAAGCACAAGTCCCTTTCACGCTCCTCACCTTTTTGACCATTACAGGTTGGAGAACTTAGATAACCCGGGAGCTATTCTGGTCACAGAATTACTAACCACAGATAATTATCATACCAGGTCAAGGGCACTTCGGCGAGAACCCCAAGCTAAAAACAAGCTCGATTTCATCAATGGAACATTATCTAAACCTGAACCAACCAGTGATTCTTTTGATCCATGGGAAAGATGTAATGACATGGTAGTGTCATTGATCTAAAATGCTATATCTCCTTCTTTTAGATCCAGTGTTGCTTTCATGGATGAGGTGAATGAAATATGTCCAGAGCTTAAGGATCAGTTTTCTAAGTAAAATGGACCCAGGATATATGAACTGAAGAAGGCATTAGCTTATTTGGAACAAGAGAATGACTCTATAAGTATCTACTATGGTAAGCTAAAAATAATTTAGGATGAAATAATTTAGGATGAACTATCTGTTTATGATCCTATTCCAGAATGCAGTTGTGGACAATTGAAGGTCCTAGTTGATGGGCATTAGCGTGATTGTGTGATAAAGTTCCTAGTGGGGTTGAATGAAATTTATGATAACACCAGAGCTCAAGTCATGATGATAGATCCTCTTCCACCGGTTGACAAGGTATTCTCCTATATACAACAGCAGGAGGGGCAAAAACAACTGACCTCCACCACTGTAAACAATGAAGCCATTGTAATGACAACTAGGAAACTCTATGGAGATAACAGATCACTCAGCTATGGAAAATCGAATGTCATTATCAAGAAGGACAGACCATATTGCACATATTATAAAACTCCTGGACATACTTTGGACAAATGTTTCAAAGCAGGAAATACTGAGGCTCCTATATGTATATACTGCAATATGATAGGACACAATATGGAATCCTCCAAACCATAAATTGTACAAAGGCCAGAGGGGAGAAAAAGATTTTGCAAACCGGTCAAGTGTGATGCATGAAGAAAATGAGAGACCAGTTTCTTTAACCAAAGGACAATACGAAGAATTCCTTAACTTGCTTCGACCTAAGAATAACTCTGAGACCATTCATTCTGCCAATCATGTGCAAGTTATTGATAATTCAAAAATTAAACCTCCATCTGATTTGTCTGGTAAAACCACTTGTTTATTTGTTCCACCCACACACATTCATGATTTCAATAGCATTCCATGGATCATTGACATGGGTGCAACATATCATATGATCAGTAACACCAGCTTCTACATTTCCAATGAAGCAAAAACCTCCCTCTCAGTTAAATTAACTGCTAGAGAAATTGTTCCAACTTCACATTTTGGTGTAGTACAAGTAATTAATTCATTGCTTTTAAATGATGTATTATGCATCCCTTATTTTCATTTCAATCTGCTATCTTTTAAAAGGTTAGTACAACAGATGTCTTGTTGCCTAATTTTTCTGTCTGATCCCTGTTATGTGCAGGACCTTTTATCTTGGAAGACGATTGGGAAGGGTGAAATATGATGTGGCCTATATCGACTCATGATCCACAAAGTTCCATCTACAGCTCTAATGATCACCTTATCTGCTCTTAATCTTAGGCAACCTCTTACTGCCACTTCTATTATTAATTTTGATGTTCAGCTATACTATGGCATTATCGTTTCGGACATATATCAGATTCTGGAATGAAACTTATTTCAGATAATTCTGTTGTTTCTCATTACAACAATGCTAGCAAGATTCCATGTTTTATCTGTTCATTGGCAAAGAAACACAAGAATCCTTTACCTATGAGCACACATAAAACTAAAAAACTCTTTGACATTATCCATTGTTACGTCTGGGGTCCCTACCCCACAACAGCTCATGATGGATCCAGGTATCTTCTTTCAGTGGTGGATGACTTTTCACGAGCCACTTGGGTATATACGCTTAAAAGAAAATCTGATGTTAGCCATTCCATTAAGATATTTATCCAATGATAGAAAATCAGTTCCAAATTTCAGTAAAAATCTTCAGAAGTGACAATGGACCTAAATTCAAACTAACTGATTTCTACAACATAAAAAGGATCATTCATCAAAAAAGTTGTGTTGAGACCCCTCAACAAAATGGCATAGTTGAAAGGAAACATCAACATTTGATGAATGTTGCAAGAGCTTTGAAATATTAATCAGGTCATCCTCTGCTTTATTGGAATAAATTCATCCTTACAGCCACATACTTGATAAATAGAACTCCCACACCATTACTGCAAAACAAATCAACATTTGAAGTGTTATTCCAGTCCACACCTACCTATTCCCACCTTAGAATTTTGGGATTCCTCTACTATGCTTCCATATTATCACATGGGAGAAGAAAGTTTGATCCTAGAGGGCGCCAATGTGTTTTCTTAGGCTACCCCTTTGGAGTTAAACGATACAAGATGATGGACCTACAGACAAAAACCATTTTTATATCTAGGGATGTAACATTCCATGAAACCTATTTCCCTTACAAACAGGCTGAAAAACCTATCGATGAAGCTGAACTTGTCCTTACTAAGTCACTTCCTGATATTACCAACTATATATCTGAATCAAGACCAAATGTAATGCCTCATTCACTTGGAACACACATATCTGATCAGGATATATGTAACAGTCTTACACTTGATGATACTCTTCAACTATCATCTCTCACAGCATCGATCATTCGAAAATATACAAAAAAAGGCTCCCCAGTACTTGTAAGATTTCCATTGTCATCAGGCCACATCAATTCAACCAATCCAAACTTCTCTTAAGACAAAGTTTCTAGACTCTGCAGGTAAGGCTTTTTCCCTCTCTCCAACACTATTTCTCATCATAAGCTATCACCTCAGTTCAAAGATTTTTCAACTTCCATTTGCACGTACATTGAACCTAGTACCTATCATCAAGCCATGAGTGATCCCAATTGGTGCAAGGAAATGGATTCAGAAATAGAGGATCTTGAGTTGAACAGAACCTGGACTCTCACTGATCTTCTATCAGGAAAGGCAATAATTGGATGCAAATAGGTGTATAAACTGAAGCATAACTCAGATGGAAGCATTGAAAGGCATAAGGCAAGACTTGTAGCCAAAAGATACACACAAAGGGAAGGAATAGACTACAATGAGACCTTCTCACCTGTTTTAAATTGTTAGCCATAGCAGCAATTCAAAACTGGCACCTGAAGCAATTTGATGTAAGTAATGCTTTCTTACATGGAGTTTTACATAAGAAGTCTATATGCAAAAACCCCATGGCTACACAAAGGGAACTCCTAATCAGGTTTGCAAGTTATTAAAGAGCATATATGGTCTGAAGCAAGCTTCAAGGCAGTGGTACTCCACATTCTCTGCAGCACTCATACAATTTGGTTTCCCTCAGTTGAAAGCTGATTATAGTCTTTTAACTATGACAACAAATCATTCTTTTACAGCCTTACTTGTCTATATAGATAACATTCTCATAGCAGGCTCCAATTTGGAATGAATAGATAAAGGTCAAAAGTTTCTCAGCAGCAAGTTTAAAATCAAAGCATTAGGTGATCTGAAGTATTATCAAACAAAGGAATTGCCATCTCTCAACGCAAATATACTTTAGACTTGTTAGCTGATGCAGGACTATTTGGAGCTAAACCAATCAAACTGCCTATGGACCAGAATTTGAAGTTAGGAAAGGATACAGGAAAGGCACTACCTGATCCTACAGCTTACAAAAAACTGATTAGAAAATTGTTGTACTTATCCTTAACTAAGCCTGACATATGTTATGCCATTCAGAATCTTAGCTAATACATGGAAGCTCCTTCTTAATTACATCTTGTTGTAGTTCATAAGGATCAAATACCCCAAGCTGGCACCAGGACAAGGTCTCTTATTTCCATCTTCTTCTTCATTTATTCTTCGAGCATATTGTGACTCTGATTGGGAAAGTTGCCCAGATTCTCGAAGGTCTGTTACTGGATATTGCATATTCCTTGGGGATTCACTAATCTCTTGGAAGTCTAAGAAACAAAGTGTGGTATCTCCATCATCCGCTGAAGCGGAATACAGGTCAATGACCAGCACTTGTTGTGAGATCACATAGCTGAAATACATTCTGAAAGATCTTCAAGTCCATCTTTCCCAACCTGTTACCTTATATTGTGACAATCAGGCAGCGTTACACATAGCCTCCAATCCAGTATTCCATGAAAGAACTAAACACATCGAGCTGGACAGTAACTTAATCAGAGATCAGATCGAAGCTAGATATATTTCCACATCTTACATTCATACTCAATCACAACTTGCAGACATGTTCACCAAGGCACTCTCTTCTATTACCTTTAAGTTGCATTTATCCAAGATGGGGATAGAAAACATCTATTCTCCACCTTGATGGGGAGGCTGTTGGAATGCATAGTGTATATACCACAAGGCAGCTAACTTATCGGCTGCATGTGTATATATATCATAAGGCCATTAGCTTATCATCTAGGCGTCCTTCCAGCTCGTGGTGTAGCACATGGTTAGGTGCAATTTTATTCTTTCTGTTATATAGTTTGTTAGGATGATTCTTTTACTTATTTACCCATTCCTGCCTTCTATATATTTGGACTTGTATTGCTGATGTAGTATGAGATGAAATTCTGATTCAATCCAAAGCTATTAGTCTCATTTATTATCTACATTCTGCTGCTGTGTTATCTTACATGACAATCTAAATAAGTCAATCATAACCTAAACCATTAAGCCCAATTAAATCCAAATATGTTGAAATTTATTAAATTGCATTCAAATCAGTCGACATCTGAAATTGCCTTTATAATGAAATACATAGAGTGCAAGGCTAGAGTGATAACGTAGCTGGGGCAAGTTTAAATTTTCTATTTATTATTTATCATTCTATCACCGACTTTCACGCATTTTCTTTTGTATTAAAAATCAAGCATTTTCTGATTTTCATAAATCCCCAGAGGTAGCCTTTTCATTATTTTTGCTTATCATAGCTGCACACATCTATAGTGGTTACACTCATTTTTCTTTTTTTAATAAAGCACCTTTAGAGTCCGGACATGGTTGATATAGTTTGTCTGCAAAACTTTTTAATTCTTATATTCATTTTAAACCACATATTCAAACAATAAAACTACAACAATCAATGCAAAATACTTTCCATTTAAAAATAAAACATAAGGTTTCAAATGCAACAAACAACCACGAAATTCCAAATTCTGAAAAAAAAAATTTTGAAATTTGGTGAACAGATGAAAACAAGAAAAAAATTGCCAACAAAAATTTCTAAAAAAACAAAACCAAAATAATTTATGGTACTAACCATCACAAAATCAACATAGTCAAACACATAACAATTAAATCTCACTCGAGAAAAATCACGTTGGTTTATCTACAATGGAAGCAATAACCGAATTCAAAATTTAAAGTCGAATTAAATAAATAATTCAACACAATTCATGTCAATAAAGTTAATGTTGCAACAAAGACACAACACAAGAAACTACAGTCAACCCGAAGCATTAATTATAATAGAAGCTGTCACAACATATAAAAAATAATAAAATCACGTTGGTTTTTCTACAATGGAAGCCATAAAATCACAACATATAAAATCACGTTAGTTTATCCTTATTTAATTATTAACAATTACTAGTAAATTATTGTTTGAAGTAATAAAGAAATAAGAGTATATTATTAACAATCGAACAAAATAAAATGTTTAATTGAGATAATAAAATAAGGAAAGTCAGTATAGACGGAGGGAGTAATATTTTCTTCACCATTGTTTTTGGTTGCTTATATGTTTGAATATCTAGTTTTCTTGTCATATGGTTAAATGGTAGGGAGTTGTTACTCAAAATGATAGATTATTGAGACAAGATACATAAATGCTTTTACTTTGTCTGGGAACATAATTATGACTCACCTAGAAGTTAAGGCATGTTTGTGCAGAATGCTACATGGTAAAAAGTCTTTTCAAATGACTCCTCCGTAATAGGATAGCATTCAGCTAAAATGATAAACTACAGTTGTTAAATTTTCTCAATCTTCTGTTATTGTTATCATTCAAAGCATGTAAAACTGTAATGCCTCAAGTAATACAACTTTTTTGGAAATTCAATGGTGCCTCTTGGCTCTCGTCCGCCACTCGATATAAATTTTAACTGCAAAGATAATAATCGTTGCCCATGCAGTCACTTGTCATCATATTCCATTTTTACTGCACATAAAATTTAGTGCTCCATTAGGTAACTAATTATTGCTACGTATACACATGTTTTGGGAAGAGAAAAGTCCACAATCAGAAAAGCAGAATAAATGTTCAGGTTGCATGTTGGCTAGAATTAATGCTTTAATTCACAAAGATTCAAATCACATATCATTTAATGTCACATTAATGCCACCTAGATTGGGATTATAACCCCAGTAGGACTACATAGCATTACTCTATACTGATAGGAATATAATGATTTATAAGTGGCTAATTGATGTTCAATAAATGTGGATTGTGTAAAAGCAATATATGTTATCATCATTCAAGACTTCAATTATTTTTTTAATTGTCCCATTTTTCTGAAGTTACAAGAATCATTTCATAAATCCGCATCATGACGGTTATCTTTGACCATATATACTGGAAACGTAACTGGTTTTGGATTAAAATGGACATTAAGATATCTGTTGTAATTATACACACATGCTATTTAAATTTGGATATGCTCTAGCTGCCTATATATTTTCTCTGTCTGCTATTGCTTTAAGTTATTTAAATGTTGTTTCTGGAGAGCATTTGGCCAGCAGCTTATTTGTTTTTAAAAATAAAATAAAAACTCAACATTTAAAATTTGAGAAATATGTTGATTATTTTGTTGGAGGATTTAGTGTATGTTCATCAGCCTCCATACAGATCTTAGTTTAGACATGTTATTTTAACTTAAAATTAGTCGGAGCATCTTTAGTTATAAATTTATGTCGTGGAACATAAAAGCACCTAAAGAATTATTTGAAGATACATAGGAAATCTCATAAAGTGCAGTTAATTAATAAGATGATTATTTGGCCTGACAGGAAAATAGTTATCTTAAAGATTAATTGCAACAAAGTAATTATTAAATATCGAAACAAGAAATTTTCTAGGTCCACAAGTATGGAAAATACTTGTATTTGATGATGATGATGATGATGATGATGATGATAATAATAATAATAATAATAATAATAATAATAAATTCAATGTTTGATAACAAACTCTACCCACATGAAGGTTTGAATTTACATAATTGAATGGACAATGGTTAATTCAATATAAAGATAATCTTCATAGCATAAATGTATGTGTTTATCTTATGCAGCGGTTCCTAGTTTTTTCAATGATTCTATTCGAATTCCACTTCAAGGTGGTGATAACATGTCTGACTGGAAGGAGAAAATTTTCCTTACTTTGGGATGCATGGATCTCAACTTGGCGCTTAGTGTGGATGAACCACTTGTCCCTATGGAATCAAGTACGCTAGAAGAGAGATCACTGTATGAATCATGGGAAAAATTTAATTGCTTGAGCTTGAGTCTCAAGAAGACTCAAGTCAGTAAAAGTATTAGGGGATCAATCGCTCAATGTGATAAGGCCAAGGACTTCATGAAGGCTATAGAAGAGCAATTTATAAGTTCTGACAAAATATTGGCTAGTGCCTTAATGAAAAGGCTTTCAAGCATGAAGTTTGACAATTCTAAAGGTGTGCGTGAGCACATAATGGAAATAAGAGACATTATTGCTCATCTTAAATCCCTGAAAATAGAGATTTTCAGGTCATTCCTTGTTCATCTCAATTTTGAACTCTTTTCATGTGGATTATGGTCCATTTAAAATATTGTATAACACACATAAGGAAAAATGGATTGTGAATGAACTCCTGACAATGTGTGTTCAAGAGGAAGAGAGGCTAAAGCATGAGACTGCTCATCTCACAACTCATGATAAAGGAAATGAAAACAAGGGTAAACACGGTCCTAAAATGAAGAACAAGATGCCAATGAAATAAAAGACAAATAAGAATGTCTGTTTTTTTTTCCGCAAGAAGAAAGGGCGCGTGAAGAAGAACTATTTCAAGTATAAGAAATGGCTCGAAAATAAAGGTACTCTTATCTCTTTAGTGTGTCATGAATTTTGGTTAATGTAAACAATACATGGTGGATAGATTTGGGTACTACAATTCACATTGTCAATACTATGTAGGGCTTTTTGGACCTAAGAAAACTGTAACTAAATGAAAAAAGAGTCTATTCTGGAAACAAGTTGAGTTCGACTATTGAAGGCATGGGAACCTTTAGATTAGTTTTAAATTCTGGCTTTCATTTAGATCTTGAAAGCTCATAATCTAGTTTCTATTTCAATACTAGGACATTTGGGTTTCAAGTTTGTATTCGAAAACATAAGCTTTAGCTTATTTCACAATTCAGTTATTGTTGGACATGGGGTTTTGGTTGATAATTTATATAAATTTGATTTGGATCCCACTTATGAGTGTAACTTATTCGAATTGCATGGTGATGGTATTAGCAATAAGCATTGGATTGTTAAAGAAAACTCTTCTAAGTTATAGGATAGGCGGATTGGGACATAACTCCTTAGTGAGACTCAAAAGATTAGTAAACAGTGGAGTTTTACCAACTCTTGATTTTACTGATTTTGGGACTTGTATTAACTGCATAAAGTGAAAGTAGACAAACAAGACCATTAAAGGTGTCAAAAGGAGTTCAGGCATTCTTGAGATTATTCACACAGATATTTGTGGACTTTTTTCCACTCCTTGTCTAAACGGTCAAAGATATTTTATCTCATTTGTAGATGACCATTAAAGATATATGTATCTCTATCTTCTAAATCATAAGAATGAGGCACTAGATGCCTTCAAAATATATAAAGTAAAAGTAAAAAACAAAAGGAAAGAAAAATAAAAATTATAAGGTTAGACATGGATAGAGAATATTATGAAAAGTACACAGAAAAGGGACAAATGTCCGGTCCATTTGCTAAGTGTTTAGTAGAACAAGGCATTGCAGCATAATTTATGGCCTGGCACACCACAATAAAATAGTGTAGCAGAAAGAAGAAACATGATCTTAATGGACATGGTTAGGAGCATGATGAGCAATTTAAGTCTCCATCTAAGGCAGTTCCTAAAACACCATTTGAAATTTGGAATGGATGGAAACCTAGTTTGAGACATATACACATCTGGGTTGTCCCGTTGAAGTGAGGGTTTACGATCCTCACATAAAGAAATTGGACCTACAGATAATTAGTGGATTTTTAATAGGCTATCTAGTGAACTCCAAAGGCTATAGATTATATTGTCCTTTGCACACTCCAAGGATTGTCGAAGCTAGAAATGCAAAATTTCTAGAGGATCATGAAGCGAGTGGGAGTGGGTTTCCTAGAAGTATTGATTTTCAGGAAATAAACGCATATGTTGGGTTATCTTCCATCTAGGTATATTGATTCCTTTTGAAAGAAAGAACTCAAGTACAACTCGAAATGAACCAACTCAAAACCCATTATTGCATGAGGAAAATGAAAAACGAGAATCCCCTCTCGATGTAGAACCTAATACTACTCAAAATATGTAAAATGAAGATGAGTTAGTAGGTATAAGGAGATCCTCAAGAATAAGGAAATCATCAATTTCTAACGATTATCTTGTACATCTTCATGATTCCTATATATATGTTGGACTTGACAATGATACTAGCTCGTTTTCACAAGCCATTGAAAGGGAAAACTCAAATTTTTTGTATGATGGCATGAAGGATGAGATGGAATATGTGGCTAAAACCTAAATTTTAGATCTCGTTGAATTGTTAGATGGATATACAATAGTTGGTTGTAAATGGGTCTACAAGACCAAAAGAATTATATCTGGCACTATAGAATGATATAAGGCCAGACTTTTAGCCAAGAGTTTCACTCAAAGGGAAGGCATTGATTACCATTAAACATTTTCTCTAATTTTTAAGAAAGATTCATTTAGAATTATAATGGCTTTAGTAGTTCATTTTGATTTGGAACTATATCAAATGGATGTGAAAATAACATTCTTGAATAGGGATCTTGAAGAAGAAGTATACATGAAACAGCCTGAAGGATTTGTTAGTGATAACGGAAATCACATAGTTTGCAAATTGATGAAATCTATATATGGGCTAAAATGGGCTTTCCGTTAGTGGTATTTGAAGTTTCACATTGTTGTTATATGGTTTACAGAAAATATTATTGGCCAGTGCATATATCTTAAAATCAACGGGAGCAAATACATTTTTCTAGTCCTATATGTAGATAACATTTTACTTGCAAGTAGTGGTTTGCTACATGACACAAAACAAATTCTTAGCCAAAACTTTGAAATGAAGGATATTGATGAAGCCTCTTATGTCATTGGCATAAAGATTCACAGAGACGGATCTGAAATGGTCATTAGGATTGTCTTAGAAGGCCTACATTGAAAAAGTTTATAAAGATTCAGGATGAAGGATTGTGCATCAAGTGCATCACCCGTTGTTAAAAGAGAAAAATTCAGTATGAATCAGTACGCGTTAAATGAATTGGAAAGAGATTACATAGCTTCTATACCATATGCTTCCATTGCTGGCAGTTTGATGTAGGCACAAGCCTGTACTAGACCCGACATTGCATTTGCAGTTGGTGTACTAGGCAGATATCAAAGTAATACAAGCATAGAACATTGGAAAGCTGCCAAGAAAGTGATGAGTTATTTACAAGGAACCAAAGACTATGAACTCATACAAGCATTCTGATAATTTTGAAGTTGTTGGATATACGGATTCAAATTTTGTTGGATGTATAGACACAAAGAAGTCTACTTCAGGATACATCTTCCTTCAAGTTGGAGGAGCTATATCTTGGAGAAGCAGTAAGTAGACTATAATTGCATCGTCTACCATGAAATCAGAATTCATTGGTTGCTATGTGTTCACGAAAATATTGTTCGTTTTAAAATCACCGCAAGTGTACAGTTCGTTAACAAGTAGTAAAATAGATTTTGAGTCCAAGTATCATT
>CAIGRK010241683.1:0-12094 GCA_903798315.1 Fraxinus greggii | reverse complement strand
TCATCAAATTAGTGATCAAGTAATTTAATGCATTAAACTCATAGTAAAATCAACACATGAATGAGAAAATACCAAGAATCTTGAATAAAAGACAAGGGGTTTCAAGTAGATTACATCGTTCACTCTAATATAAAATTTAGCTATTCATACTAAATGAAAAAGAAAAACTAAAAGTTGTTATTGAATACATCACCGAATTTTGAATATAGATGTAGAAAAAGAAATAAAGTTTGCACCAAGATCTTCTTCTTCTTCTTCTTCCAATCAATGTTTCAAAGCTTGATTTTTTCTCCTTTGAATTGTGCTATTAATCTCTAGTTGTATCTTTATTTTCTCAATGAGTAGAACCCTTTAAAAGTGCCTTATTTCTTCTATTTATACTCCCATACATGTTCTCCCCAAATAAGGAGTTTGTTTGGGCTTTTCACGGCCCAAAACAACATAACCCTAAAATTTGCAGAATAGTGCCTAGGCGCTACGATGTAGATCCTTGCAGCGCCTAAGCGCTAGGCACTGTATCTCTGAAAAAAATGGCTTCTTCCGGGTAAACATAGAGCATGGGCACTAGGTTGTCGGGCGCTTGGGCGCTGACTCGTTATTCCAAACTCTGCGTCTTTTTCATTATTTTTATCGTAACTTTTTCTCCCGATATCCGATTAAGGAAATTCAAAATTCGTTGGAAAGGTTAATCAAAGGGCTACACTTTTCTAGAATAGATATTTCCAATTTGAAAGTTTACTAGACCAAAAATGGGTCTCAATCGCAGGTTAAAAATCTGGAACATCCTTGTGCGGTTGAAAATTGATTTGTGAAAATATTTTGGTCATATTTAACTTCTTTTGACTTATAATTGCATCCATTTGAACCATAGCATTCTCGAATCCCCATCGTGAGTTTTGGCACAACTTTTGAGTATTTACATTTTAGTCCCTAGATTTTGGATCTTGCCATTTTCGCCAATTTTCACTTCTTTCTCCAATTCTTCATCAAACATAAAGTTTTACCTAAAAAAGTGTAATATAATATAAATTAGATAGAATTTTATCGAAAAGACAATAAAATATCATCATTTAGATCATCGAATAAGTGTAGAAACTACATTTTTCAGTAATCTAGTTACCTGGAGGAGTAATAAGCAAACAATTGTGGCTAAGAGCAGTGTCGAAGCTGAATTTAAAGCATTGGCACATGGAATTCATGAGATAACATGGCTAAAGTTGTTGTTGAATGAACTTAGTATCAAGAGAAATGTACCCATGAAAGTGTATTGTGATAATAAGGCTGCTATTGCAATCTCACATAATCTAGTTCATCATGATAGGACTAAAACATGTGGAGATAGACAGACACTTCATTAAAGAAAAAGATAGAAGATGGGACAATCTGTATGATTTATGTGTCTTCATCCAAGCAAGTTGCTGATGTAGTAACGAAAGGTTTACTTAATCTCGTGTCTGAGAAAATGATGGACAAGCTAGGATTGTTTAATTTGTATAACAGCTTGAGGGGGAGTGTTGAAGATTTCAAAAATTAAAGGACTGATTTGTTGAACTGATTTGGTTTCCTTATTGTTAGGATTGAGTTCGTTTCCTTATCTATATTTCAATTTCAAATTGTGGTTATCTCAATTATGTAGCTATCCCTATAATAGAGGATTGCAGTTGTACATCCTAAATATATAAATACATGTAATCTGATGAGTTAAATACAAGAGAAATTATTCCTTACTTGTAGTGTTCTTCATTCTATTCTCCTTCACCGGTTTTAATAATCATAGATCCACAGACTCTTATATCACAAGAGAAATAAAAAATTGCCTCCGTTTGGTTGCCATTTTCAAAAGAAAAATGTTTTATTTGGGTCAAATTAAGCACATTGCTACGTAAGAAGGTCATCATTTCAATGTCAATAAAATCCCACTATTTCCGTTTTGCCCTTTCAGTCGTGTAGTTGGTCCAAATATCCATTTCAACGCATTTCTTTTTTTAGATGCATTCCACATGATGCCAACTTCGAATATTTCATTCGGTTTTCGTGCATTTTTTAACGCCAAATGTGTAAAAATCTTTTTATTCAACTATTGTCCGATTGTGCGTTTACACTTCTCTAATTTTTAAATTCAACAGAAACAACGAACTACCTTACTACATTCGTACAACACTAGATACGATTCTATAAATTCACCCTTCACACATACTGTCAGGATCAAAGTTGATGTGCTATATAATCGCGAAGTCGGTCCCAATCACTTCGCTACATTTCAGGTGCATTCATCTCGCCGTGGATTTCGTCATCGGCATTTGGCAGGTCAACGTCGAATGTTTCATCATCTATTTCGCTCTATCAAATGCCTCGTCCACAACTCCAGATCGATTTAGAAAATTATGAACGTCCATCGTTGCGACAACAACAGCAACTTGGGTTCAAAACGAATAGCTAGGCATACAAGTATTTACCATCTTTTTTCCACACCCCAAACGCTTATCCTATGATGTTTCTACAGGACGATTGTCTGTAATTAAACCTCTCCCGAGCAGTACGAAATCGTCGACGACGACCAGATCCATCATCGCAAAACTCCTGAAAATGATACAATATATCTGAACCTTTGTAATACTTACCCGACCCGAGTAATGGAAAATGAATTTTAGGACTGTGTATATCATGCGCAAGTATTTCCGCCTCGTGGCTATTCCCGGTAGTACCAGCAAGCACGAACGTGAAACAGAAATTGAAATCGCATGCGGCTAATACATTTTGCGTCGGCACTCCTTTGCGGCCAATATAATGGACCCGTTCGGTATGCGGTAGCACGACTTTAACCTGAGTTCCATCAATAGTACCATCGTTGTAGTTCAGTCTTAGTTGCATGAGACGTACCGAAAATGCGACGACGGCAGTGAGTACCTCCTTAAAATAATGACATACTGTTTGCAACGAATGATTGAAAACTGTTGTAACATGCCGATATCATTTTCCATGCACTAATATGGACAAGAACATTTCAACCTGCTCGTAGATGTCAACATGTTGGCTACTGTGCAAGCCATAATTGTCCCGAAAAATATGTGTGAAGTGTCAAAATAGTTGTGGATATATTCGGAATTCTTGATAACACATCTTGTCGTTATTTTCCATTGCTTCCTTCATGAATAATTGTCCATTTCTTGAAGATGGGAATCGTCGTATACGACGGCGTTGTTTGAGATAGTAGTTCCGGGCATCGCTTACTACGATTTGACAATACGTAACCCATGTCGTGATATCTTCCGCCAATTGACAAAGGAACTCATCATCATCGACTTCTTCTTCGTCTTCGGATCCCGAAAAAAGCACGCAATCGAAGTTGAAATCATCCATCGTAGAAAAATGAAGATCCTTCACTTTTTCAATATTACAAAGAGTAATACACACTGAATAGAAGATGCAGCATTATTGTGGCCAAACTACGAAGTTATATAACAAGCAAAAATCATTTCTTCTGTTTCTCTTGTGAGTAAACATGCAAATAATTGTACCAGCCAGTTTGAAAAAAGTAGGATGCTAGTCCTTTTTTGACATGTGATACATGTTGCTTTTGGGACATTGTTCTTAAAAATAAGCTGTACATTTCAGTTGAAAATCATGTGTACACTATTTGTTACCCAAACACAATAATAATTAGAAAACATAATCGTTCGAAACGATCACTTACAAAATGACACTAACGCTTGGGAAAACATAATGTACGATAGGAACGATAACGTCACCAAATCAAAAGTACATATCCGAAAGCAGTAAAAAAGAAAACAATGTTTGAATTAAACATTCTATGGAAAAGTTTGCAGAGGTATATGTTTAGTGGGGAGATTCAGGGTGTGTTCGGTAAAGATTAAAATCGAATTAAAATTGAAAAATTAACTGTTATTGTTGACTTTTATTAGACGAGTGGGATCCAATAACGGCTATATTTTTAATTTTAATCCGATTTTCATTCCTACCGAACATGCCCTTATTATGCTCGTGAAACTGCCACTCAATCCACTCAAACTTCTCATCGGCGTCCTGCATGACATCAAGCATGTCACGGTATTTCTTATGTGATAGAAGCGTACATGCAAAGAAGTATAAAGGTGTGCGTCGCTCGAGCCTTCCTGAAGCCAGCAATTCTACAACACAGGCAACCCCTGCATTTTTGTCAGTGACATGATGCTGTTAATCCTCGTCGCAACTTCCTCTGCGGTGTTGGTTGCCCGATTAACTGAGTGGGACAGCTCCCGAGCTGAAATCCTTTTCTTCTTCCCTTTTAGCCTACTTGACCCCGACTGCCTCTTGTCACCGCTTTTGGCATTCGACATGCGCTGGATACCTGAAGCACTTTTGTGCTGCGCGCCCTCATTGCTAGAACCAGTGCTCTTCTCATAAACAGGGATTGCATCCCTTTGATCATCTATAACACTGTCCTCAAACAAACTAAAACCCGTCCGACATAATTTCGTCAGCATGACTGTATACTTGTCACCGTCGTATCTATCGTCGAAAAGCTGACTATAGCGGACATAGATTTCACTCACGTCTTTGTCCTTGAAGTCCTTGTACTCCTTGTTCTCCTGCAATTAGGTTAGCATTATTGATATAGGTATTGTGACACAGATATTGTAATGTAAATCAACAAAAAAATTAATTAGCGTGGCAAATGTAATTAATTAAATGTTAGACAATTGTCATGCTATATGACGGGGGCGTGTAGCAGATGAGGTTATGGATACAAAAAATTGGATCACAAAGGTTATTTTAAACGATCAGAAGCTGCTCCTAAGTGATGAACTGCGCGATTGTTACTTGACATGATCGTTACAAGTTCAATATCCCAACTAAATTTCAGAGTGCATCGTGTATAACAATGTGCAACAACATTTACAAGGTGAACATACATGATGTAATGAACAACCACAACCTCACATATTGACTACAATATACACGTCCATATGAATTTCAAGCTGATATGAAAAAACCTCACCTTCAGTTTTCGTGTCCACCATTCCTTGGACTCTACGATCCGACCATCCACTGGGTTGTATTCGACCCTGTATAGCCTAACAACTCGGTTAGCCGTTTGTGTTCCCGACGCATTGCGTCCCAGTGGTTCCGCAATTGGAGTTTACTCCAGTTGCCTGTTGTTTCGTTGAACAATGTCATCACACGTTCCCACCCGTATTTCGTGAAACACTTGCCGTGCTGATGTCCTTCAGTAATGGCCGTTTCACAGGCTGCAATGAACGTTCGACGTTCTGCATCACGCCATCTGGCCTATTTCTTGGCCGACTCAACAACCATTACGAACCCGGAGCATGTATTTCACCGATCTGCACGTTCAAGCAGCAGGTTTGGAAATGCTAGAAAACGAACATAACACATAGTAATTGACTAGGCAGTTTATATTTCTTTGTCGTGTAAACAGTGGCGTACAAGGTCTTGCAACGAGTGTTCCCCAGTTGAAGACCCATGAACGTCGAGGTCCTGCTTGTAGTTTGAATCAGGTGCCGGAATACAGAAGCTGGAAGACTGGAATCGTCTTTGAATGGAGATAGAAAGTTCTGATGTGAGAGTAGGTGAGAACAAAAGGGGTAAAATCGGCCAATTTACCTGTTGCGTTACTGTTTGAACAGTGAAGAGTACACTGGCATGTCAGCTATCACTGTTCCAACGTTCACATTTTTTCTACCTATTCAGAAAAAATAAGCCTCAAAGAGGGGCTAAGATATATTTTTAGTTTTTACTGGGGGCTCAATTTAACAATTACAACAGAAAATTTTGTGAAAAATCAGACGTCAAGTAAACAAAATTTACACTTGAATTATCCTAATGAAGCAAGAATATTCTACAACTGAATCATCCTAACGGAGCAAGAATGTTTCTATAGCTCAGATACACTTAACCCTTTCCTCATTCGCCTGAGCTCTCACATGAGCTCCCCAGATTGGCCGTAATATCATGAACACAGAATCTAATTATATTTCCACTAGATGATCTCGAAATATCAATGCATTCCCGCAAGTCTGCATCACAAGTTATTAGTACCCACTCATGATCGTTGTCTAGATCCTTAATATCGAAAGTGCCCAGCTCTATCTTCAGCCTCTTAGCCGCTTCTTCCTTTAACTTGATAATACCAGAATCCACACAAAGTCAAAACCTGATTATATAGTCTATGTATGTGGCTTTTATGGTGATGGTTTTCACCTCCGACCTGGCAGAAAATTGCGGCATTGGGTGAATAGGTATATATCTGTGGAATATTTAGGCAGTACATCATCAGGACACGGTGGTCTTGTCCAACTGTTTTCTGGGGCATCTTCATCAAACAGAGATTCACTACAAATTTTTCAGATCATGTGACCTCCCTGCGTCCTCAATCAGCATCCCTCCAAAGGGCATTTGGGGAGCCATAAAAAAATCATTACGGATTGGAAACACAGCTGATAAATTAATTTCTCCCATTTGTTGACATGGCAATTCTGATGATCATTCTGCATCTATCCGGTGTTCATCAATAGGTGAAACAACTGGATCATTTTCTGGGTATACACCATTACCAAGGCAAGGGCTACCTTGACATGAACTTTGGGAAGTAGAGGTTTCTGTGCTCTCCTCTTAAGCCACTCCCAGTTTTGGATGGGTTTAAGCCTTCGCCTGGGAAAAGCCCAGTTTCCTGGGGAATGAGATCCTCAGTTCCTGAAAACCTACCTCTTGGAATATGATTTAATGTCTCAGCCTGTTCATCATCTCCAGGTGCCTTGCAAATGGGAACTTCATTCTTATGTCGCTGAAATCCAGACGGTCCAGAGCCAGGTGAAGTTTGTAGATCTGTTTTATTTGCAATTGGTGGCCAAGAAATTGAACCAACAGCAAGAGGAACTGAATTCTCAGCCAAAGTAGTCAAATTAAATCCTCCTTCGGCACCTTGTGTGGATTGAATTACATCCTTTAGCTTTGAAATAGAACAGTTAATTTTGTTTATCTGGCGAGAGGGCCATCGAGATATCCCATGCTGCCTGCAGATGCGCTTCATTGTAGTCGGACAAACTGTAAAAGTGAAAAAACCTTGATGATAAGCACTTCATATAATTACTACTGCTACAATCGAGAGGAACTCAAACAAAGCCAAAAAAATGGAAGAAGGAGAAAGAAAAGAAAAAGAAAAAAGGAAAGAAAGATGGCAAAGCAACAGGTATTACATAAGCTTACCACCAAGACTCTTTGCAGCATCCTTAAGACTACCAGAAAAATATTGCTGCAGAACATCTAAGCTAATTGTTTCCTCTGCCGTGCCCGGTCTTTTCTTTGGTTTCTTGCACATATCTTTATTCTCCACAGCAGATGCAGCATTTTGAACTTCAGCAGTACTAGCAGCACATCCTTTATCGTTGTTAGCTGCAAATACTGGGATTAATGGCTGGCATTCCAGCAAATCAGGATGAACTGTGTCTCCATTTGGTAAGAAATCTGGCCTGGGAGGAGATAATGAAGTTAACTCTGGCCTTGAGATAAGTTTTTCACTCATGGATGCCTTAATAAACTCAGTTGTTTGTCGCTCATGTTCTAAATCTTTCCCTGAAGCAACTCTCAGGCTCCCAAAATGCTGTTTCATTGTCTCGAAAATTGAATCCAAAATGATCTGCTGGTCTCTGTAGTCTAGGGTGTTCGGAGGCAGAAAAAATTCTAGAATGTAGTCATCATTTTCAGTATGTGTGCTCCGTAGACAAATAGCAAAGCTGCTTTTCAACCCAAACATTCGTGCATAATGTACCAAGGGGTACTCTGTTTTGCAAAATTCTGTTATATCTGGGCAGAAACATGAGTTACGCGATGCAAATGCCCTCCCAGTAACACCCTGCCCCTTTTGCAAGTGATGCTCAACACAAGCATCACGAAAACCCCAAATGTGAGCATCCACTACGTAAAATGCTACATCCGTTGTAGACATGCAAACCTGTCCCATGCAGCTTCCATCGAAGCTACTGCAAGTTTTCTTAAAACCCCCAACATCTGCTAGGACGCTGCGATGCCTACATGGAACCCATGTTTGAGCCAGAGGTAACATGTGAGTTTCACAAACCACGGTCAGTATTTCCAAGATTTCTGCCAGTGCATTTTGTCGACCTTCATTGCATATCTGGTTTAAGAGATATAGCCAAGTACATAGATTTTATCAGAAAAAAGAATTCACTCATAATGATAGGATCTTCACTAAGTTGCTACTTACCCGTGTGCTTTGATGATCCAAGATCTCAGAACTTTTCAAATTTACAGCCTGCACAGAAATTGAATTTATGCAACTAATAAATCCTCAAACAAGACCATGGAAACATAAGAAAAGACTTGACTAACGCAGAGTTGCTACTCCAAGTTCGAGCACCCTTGCAGCAGTGGTATAAATATAAATACCCTAAAAAAGAGCTTGAAGAGGCNAAGTTGCTACTTACCCGTGTGCTTTGATGATCCAAGATCTCAGAACTTTTCAAATTTACAGCCTGCACAGAAATTGAATTTATGCAACTAATAAATCCTCAAACAAGACCATGGAAACATAAGAAAAGACTTGACTAACGCAGAGTTGCTACTCCAAGTTCGAGCACCCTTGCAGCAGTGGTATAAATATAAATACCCTAAAAAAGAGCTTGAAGAGGCACTATAAACAGCGATAATTATGCGGAATAAAGATAATTTCACGGACAGCAGAAAACCTTTTTTGGAGGTTAAAATAAGGAAAGAATCATATGCATATCTATAGATGAACCTCCATTAGGAAATAAATCTTTAAAAGTACACTAGTCTCAAGCAAGCATAAAATTGTGGTGATTAGCATTCTAAAATAACAGTAGAGTAGTGAGTTACACTGAGAAAGAAGTTCTAACTGTCCATAACAAGAAATTCAAAGAATAGTTGTGGCTAATTATGCATCAAAGGTTCTCCATAGTGACTATTGTGAAATCAATGTTGGGGCCTGGGATATCCATGACAACCATTAGCAGCATTGATGCATAAGCAATAAGAAGATAATATCTTGATGTAATTGACAACTATGTATCAAATATGTAAAAGATAACACCTATATCACATGTACAAATCAATTTTACTGGCAAAGAGAAGAATTCTAGAAATAAGTAGACAAGCAAACAATTCCGATGGCGACCCGTAGATTTGCATTGTGCTGCTAATAGATGAATATCATATGAGGTTGAATTAATAAATGAATTGGAGAGGGAAATAACCAACCTCAAGTGCCTTGCAAACTTTATCAACCTCGGGAGCATAGTTAATCTTCTGGGAAGTCATTATAAGCTCAACTACGCCAACGCAAGACTGACCAGAAGGCTCAAATACAGGCAAAGCCAAGGTTCCTTGGACATTGTAATGCAGAGCATGGTTTAGTCGCGAAAACTCTTTACTGGAATAATACTGGACATTGGGGGTCCATTCTGGCAACTTTTGCCGAAACACACGCCCCGGAAGTCCAAGGACATCAGTATCTCCATCCACATAAAACATATACATCAAAGAAACCAGCCTATACTGGTGAAGCCCATTACTATTTGGGTCAAGAACAAAGGGCTGCCCTGAAGTTGTCAAAACATACTGACCACCAGTCTTCACGGGTGCCCAAACCTGGGCTAAGACGAGCTGTTCAGTCAAATCTTTGAAGTACCGAAGAGCCTGCGTCATCCTCTCCTTGATAATAAAAGTTCCATCTGGTTTATCAATTGGCAGAAGTCCTACTAATGGAGATGGCAGTTTCCATTTTTCATCATTTCCCAGTGAACTTTGAGTCATTGCATCAGGATTAACTGCATCAATTCAAATAACCAATATTAATGTGAGTACACATCAGTCCATTGGATTCAATAATGCAATAACATATCTTCAATAACTTGCCGTTGCTACTTCAGGAAAACTAGCGTACAATTCAAATACAGCTTTGTCAGTACAGACAATTAAGTTAATAATCATCAAGGTGACAACAGGCAGATAAACCTTTGACTTCCAATTTTTCGGGACAACAGGCAGATAAACCTTTAACTTCCAATTTTTCGGTCTTTCTAATTTTAACACAGCAATAGAAGAAATTAAAACAGAATATGCTGGTTTAACTTCACTTTTAAACAGTTTGTTTGCTAATACAAGGGAACTGATCAACAGTTTGGAGTATGAAGTTTCGTTTTAAATTCCGAGTTTAAGAAATGGTAAAAAAAACTTCTTCTTTGCTATTTCCCTCGATCATTGATAAACATGATACTGAACAAACACCATTATCATGAAGCTAAGGCTTGTTTAAAATTTTCAAAAAGCTTGGATTTTTCCTCAGATACGGGAGAGAGTTGACTACAGAAACTAAAATGAAAAAATCAGTAATAAATGAAACTAAAACGAAACCTCAATTAATAAAGACACGGCACTCTCCACAAAATTATCGAAAAGTCAATAAAAAGTTGGAATATGCAGTCATACAGGACAGAATTCTGGAGCAGTCAGATAGCCAGAAACTACCAGCTGGAGCTCCGGCAGACTTCTCGTCAGAAAAGGACCAGAGAGGCAAGCAAGGCTACTCGGAGTTACAGAACCGAAACGGCGACTCAGAATTCCCCCCAGCAAAGATCTGATCCAACCGCCAGAAAGACTCGAGCTCGAGATCCAAATCCATCATCGGCCCATCCGTCGTCGGCGGCGAATTGCGTAATAGTTTCTTAGTTTCTTCTTCAGGTTCAAAGGACATTCCAGGAGGAAAATTTTTCCCTTCGACTTTGTGCTGGTTATGTAGAGAGGAGAGAAAAGGGGTGAAGGAAGAGGATTGGAATTGATTATGGTAAAATGGGGACCCAGCTGATTCCCAAATTCGCTTGACAAATTGCTGGAATCTGCTATTTGCTGCAACTTGATCTTCTTCGTCATCTTGATATGGATAACAATCGTTTTCACTTCACCAAAGTTTGTGACCACCGTTTTTAAGAATTACGCCATCTAAGAGTAACACTATTACACTGTGAATAGTTTTTATTTTGAATAGCATTATTCTTGGAATCGTCCAATAATTCACAAAATCACATTAATATTTCAAATATTTCGTAAATGAAATTAGAAGAATTTGTTGATAGTAAAGTTTTGATCAACAAATTCTTCTTGCCAAGTCAATATTTACTCATTCATTTTATGCTTAAACTGATTAAAATGTTATTTGAGAGCAAATATTTGAATATATTTTCTATGGGAGTATTTATAGATTTTTGTGCAAATTTCGAGTCATTCTAAAGAATGACATATGGTGATCTGAATTGATAATCGATTATGCTTCACATGATATTCACTGTTTTGCCCATGTTTGATATAAATTAAATTCAAATTTTTAATAAATTTTGATAAAGATTAATAAAATGTACGGATGAAAAGTTGTTAAAAATTGTGAGTTCATAAATTATCTAATAATTAATTGAAAATAAATTTTAGAAAATAAGGTCAAACAAGAATTTTATTAGACCTTGTTTGATTTTCATTTTTTTCAAAATACATTTTTCTCTCTTATTTTCAATTATACATTTTTCAATAAAATAATATTACAAGCAATTCCAAAACTTTTTAATCATTGTTAACCACACATTCTCTATTAATTTATTATTTCAAAATACATTCTACTCGAAAAATGGGATCTAAAAAATGCGTAATTAGCTGTGTTTGAGCCACGTTATTTTGAAAAAATGTATTCTGAAATAGCAGATTAATGAAGAATATATGGTTGATGTGATGAAAAATATTATTTTATTGAATAATGTATGATTGAAAATGAGTAAAAGAATGAAAATGAAAATTTTTAACTTGTACCAAACACGGCTAAAAATGAATTTGAGAAAAACTTAGGGTTTGTTCTCTTTCTCATTTTCAAATCGTTTTCTATTTTCGTTTTTTCAAAGCAGTGAAAACAAGTTTTCTTTCCATTTTGAGGCCAAAACACAGTTAAATCACAAAACACGCTAAACAACCTTCTATCTCTCCCCCGTTTTGGGCCGTTTTCCATTTCCTTCTCAGTTCTCGTCTCTCCCTCTCCCGACAAGGCTTCGTTCAA
>CAIGRK010241633.1:0-13039 GCA_903798315.1 Fraxinus greggii | reverse complement strand
TTACGCTAACCTCTTCGACATTTTCTAAGCAACCATTCTTGGGATTGCATCAGAATATTATTTCGTAGGAAACTTCATTCCCAAAGTTGGAATCACTTCAACTGCCCAAATCTATTGTAAAACAAACATTATTATCTCATGATACAAATTTATATATAAAAAATAATACAAATCAAATGTATTGTTTGTTCATACCATTATAGCAAGGAGAAAGCTGTGCAACGAATACCGACAACGTGACTCTCCGCTCCCAAATCTTTCAATTTACCTCCCATTTCATGTTTGAATACATTCATCGTGTATTCAAATGAAAAATTTCCCCATGGATACTTCTCAAACCTGTCTAAATCATCTATCAAGTCCAACGACCATAAATCGAAAAAGGTGTTTTTCTCTGTGGCCCACAAGACGTACGCTAAGATTACGATCAATCCCAACTTAATCTTATCACTCTTTCTTTTCTTGCAACATACAAATGTATTGTAAGCATCCCCCTTCGTAATTTTTCCCACACTTTTCTTAAAATATTCTTTCACGATCTAACATTCCACTCCCAAAGTCTTATCTACATTGTTATCATTACCCTCATTTAAACCCGTCACCAAAACAAATTCTTCCAATCCAAATCTTGCTCGTTTGTCTCCTATCTTAAATCACACTTCTTCTTTTTTGCTGGTCTTCATATTTCGCAATAATAATTGATATATAACCTGTGAAGCCAGCCTTATANACGCTAAGATTACGATCAATCCCAACTTAATCTTATCACTCTTTCTTTTCTTGCAACATACAAATGTATTGTAAGCATCCCCCTTCGTAATTTTTCCCACACTTTTCTTAAAATATTCTTTCACGATCTAACATTCCACTCCCAAAGTCTTATCTACATTGTTATCATTACCCTCATTTAAACCCGTCACCAAAACAAATTCTTCCAATCCAAATCTTGCTCCTTTGTCTCCTATCTTAAACCATACTTCTTCTTTTTTGGTGGTCTTTATCTTTCGCAATAATGATTGATGTATAATCTATGAAGCCAGCCTTATATCCCTCAATCTAAGAAGAGATCCAAAGTAACTCTCGCGGAGCTTTTTTTTGTAATTTGAATCTAGATCGTCAAAAAAATCTTGTATTACCTGCAGTCGACATCTTGTTGTAATTATAGCATCAGCTTGAATCTTCTCCATTACATTGTAATTTATAAAACATGTACAAACATTAGAACAACTGATAACATTAAAGTACAAAAGAACAAGATGCATAAGCTATATAAACCAAGTTAAGCATACAGATTTTCGATAAGATAAAATAAATTATGTACAGATTGTAAACACTGTAGTACTTCACAACGAAAGGTCCTACTAACATTCTAGTAATACAATTACCAGCTTTATAACCAAGTGTGACATTATCATGAAAGATAATGTTTCATGTTATGCATTACTTTATAGTTTAAAGAGAAGAGTTAAGTCTAATTCGAAGTACAAACTTTTAATTTCAATTATCAAAACTTAGAATATAGAAAACATCAAATTTGGAAATAGTTAAACACAATGAGCATCCAGTCACTCTCAACGCACATACATATTTGGGAAAATAGTTAAAGACAATTAGCCTCAAGTCACTCTCAACTCACATATGTATTTGGGCACTTTGTCAATTATCTCATCTTCAACATTCACTTTTAATTCCCATGTCATCCTATCAAATAAAATGCCCCATTTTAAATACATAACACTTTTTGAAAAAAATTACTATAAACTGTATCAAACCAATGGTAATTAATAAATCCTAATTCATTATGTGCACAAAAACAAGAATACATATGAACCTTAACATTCAAACAAAATTCAATTCCTCAAATTCATATAACAAAAATCAAGTATTATTTATGTAAAAATCCAATACACATGGTTCAAAAGTAGAAGACATATTTTGTTTAGGATAAGAAAAAGATTTTCAAACTCAACCAATAAAAATTATTATTCGACAAACAAATTCATTTCTTGCGAATTGCATTGGAAAATACGGAAAACTTACATTGATTTTCCTAAATGGGAATTTGTAGTTGGTTTGAAATGAAGAAGACCGATTTCGAACTCAACCCTCCACTGAAAATGTCGTTCCCATTAAAAGTTTTCACAATCGCCGAACTCAGCAGAAGAATGACAAGAGCTGGCTTTAGATTTGAAGGACAAGAGTTGGAAATTTGAAGGACAAAATTTTGAAGAAGAGGGGGTTACCAATTCTCATTAATGGCAGAGGAACCAACGAATTCCAATAATGCTCAAGAACCTACACCCGACCCGAATTAGAACTCCACCGAAGCTACAATGAATCCAGCGTCGATTTCGGAGCCACCGAGTCCACTTGCAACAACAACAATTTTGAAAGTGACGTGGTAAATTTTGATAGCGACTTTGAGAACTCTTTGGAATTCCCAGACGAGTTGATGGTTCGAGGCTCAATAGCCGCTATGATTACGTCGAAGCCTGAGTGCTACCGCCGTTCTTGGGAAATTAGGTTAAGGTCTTTTTGAATTTGAAGGAGAAATGTTGTTTGTTTGCTGGAGAATGCCGTGAATGGGTGAAAGAAAATCCCAATTCTTTCTTCATTTGATTTTACAAGATAAGGTTAAAGAGGTCTTTTGACCAATTTAAATAATTAACATTCCTTTTATTTTAATGAGTTTGGTCAAAGGCCATTTGGACAAAATGTTTATATGAATGGTGGCCATTTGAACTCATTTCCCTATATTTATGGACTTGCTCATTTCTCTCGAGCCTTTCTTCATTCATGGGTCAAAGTCACATGTTAGTAACAAATCACACAAATCACAGCACAAAATAAAATTTGTGTGTCACAATTACAAATTTAGTCGCAGATCACACATTTTATTAAGTCACAAATTATTTATTGATCTAAAATTATTTATTTTATCGATCATAACTTCCTAATCAATTGGTCACATACGCTCTTTATCCCACCCCCACTCCACTCCACTCCCCTCCGTCCCACCACCACCACCACTTGCACCAATAACCACATACATCACCTCCTCAAATTCACCGATAGCTCCTTCTCCACCATACCACAACCTCCACATACAACCAACCGTACAGACACGAACAACCAGAAATGCACCACCACTACCCAATGCATCACAATAATACGTAGACACACAACTAGAGATGTGCCTCTTCTTCGCACAAATCACATAACCAGAGATACTAACAGATCCTATCAGAGTTTTGTTCGCTTACAAAACACACTGCCTAAACATTCACAGTCGTTAGCATCCACAGTAAACAATAGATATCTCCAATCACGACCTCTCACCACTCGTCATCGAGTTTTACAATAAACTACATTGTAACCTGAGGCACTGTCTTTCTTTAGTACTCCACCACCATTGTCACTGTGGCATCTGCCACGTCCAAACAAATTTTTCTCTATAACACACCCCAAAAAAGTAGCAACGACTTCGATTTCAACAAAAGTGGGCATTTGACTAGCGGTGGGCGACATTGGGTGGATTTGTGAAGAACTGAATTAAGTGATAGGGTGGGGTAGTGTGATGAAGGGTAGGACGTAGTATATACCCGATTTTTTATAAGATTTAACTTAAATTATGATTTTTGAAATGAAAAGATGAAAAACAGACATTGATGTAAATTCCCTTTCTTGTAAGAAATTACATTAGGCTTAGCACTTCTTCTAGATCCTTCCACTGAAAAATCTAGCAGTATTTCTATAAATTAACATATTCGTGGATTTTTATTTTAACATAAAAAATATCTTAGAGAAAAATCATGACTATAATACTTTAAGAATACAATTTCAAAATATCAAACTTGTAGAATTCCTTCCAAAATCAGGTCATAAATCAATATTATATTTCCTAAAATTATATATATATATATATATATATATATATATATGAATTTCAAATAATATAATAATGTGATTTAAATTGGGTAGTATGCAAAATTAATAACCGAGCATTTGAGTTAAAATAGGAGTTCAAAACACTGCTTTGACTCCTTATAGTCTTCTACCTCATCAATATTTCTTCAAAGCAAACAACCAACTCTAAATATACCTCCAAAATAGAATTTGGGTCACACCGAAATTCTAACAAATATATTGCACTATTTTGTAGCTTCATTTCTTTTTGAATGTGATCTAAAATATTCTTTTGGAAATTGTGATTTTGGCGAGAGTTGTGATATGATTTCAAGGCTGAAGAATAACATTGAATTTGATTGTTAATAATGTGATTTTCTCTTTCTAGATTTTGTGTTTGGAAATTTGTTAAAGATGGTAATTAACCATCAAATTTGGGATTACGTGCTAAACCTATATTCTTTGGTACTGTAATTTTAAAGTTTTAAAACATATTTTTATATAATAATAATAAAATCTTAAAACTACGATTTTGCTTAGTTTTCTCGTAATTAACTGAGTCCGATATCATTTAGTTTCTCACTATTCCTTTTATGTAGACACCATTTCTTAATTTAATGTTAACGATTTTAACACCAATAAAGTGGAAACAAACCCAATCAAAATACCAGTCGTCATTGCCACATTAATTCCAAACATGACCATCTCAAAGTTACAAAATTTTCTCGACTAATCGGTGGTTAGATTGTGACCTTGAGAACTTCATCAAGCACTGCCCATTAGGCAGTGCGTGGAGTGGGGTGGGGTGGGTATTTCATGATCTCATGCTATCATGTTCTATATTTGTTTAATTCATCTTTTTATTAATTTATATTCCATCACTCATGTCAAGTATAGTTTGTTACGCCTCGCCATCGAGGCTACAGTCAACGTACCACATCACAGTCCATATGGAAAGTAAAGTTAACAGAAACCTAATTTGTTAAATGCAAAGAAGTTAATTAAAGGCTGAAATTCTTGTGCCAAAGCATTGTCTAAATGGTTGAAGTTATTAAGCCAAAATGCTACATTAGAAATCAAAGAAGAAGATGAAGCTCTTCACACATAAGACCACCAATACGAATCTCCCTCCAGCCGAGGCACATAGTTGATCCGATGTCCGTAACGCTAAAGCTATCTCTTACCAGACTGGTACACAATCTTTAGGAATGATCGCTTGTAATAAAGAATGCTAGGTGTGTCAATATAATATATAGGGTAGCTGACCTGTTGTTAATATATTTATTGTATGATAGACTTTGTGATGTGAGGCTTCAGTCAATGAGATGAGGCCACGTGATTCTGATCCAATGGACACCACATCAGCCGAACACTATAAATAGGTGGTCTTTGTAAATTGTAAGGGTTGGATAAGGGAAAGGTCATTGGGATATTAATTCTAAGATACAAAGAAAAACACTCGAGAAACCCTCTTGCTCGTTCTATATTTATCAGTTTGCTCTTAGGTTGTTTACGCTCTATCGGTGATTGTCTTGCACTGTAAGGCATCTCATGCATTCACATGTTCTCCGTCTCTCACCGGTCCTCCAATCAAAACACGTCGGAAAAAGAACTGTTGAAAAAGTCTAACATAAAATGTTTAATCGGAAGCCAATCTAATTCTTGAAGAAATGAATATCATTTGGCCTAAAATTATTATCACCATGAGTTCAAACAATGAAGGATCTGCACCTCAAAGGGCCACAGAACACCCTGAAGAACGGGAACCATTGCATGTCGTCACGGCTACTCGCCATAGACTTCACCAACTTTAAGACGAGGTGGATCTAGGATAGCTGCTAGTACAATAGGGAGGTGGCCACGATGGCAACAAATATGAGAAATATAACGCAATTGAACATAGCTATGTATGAAACGCCAAGGAGCATGGAGGGACAAAGAAGATACCCAGTTCTTCCACATGCGACCTTAGGAAATGCGTTTCACGACCTTTCACAAGGAAAATACTACCCTGGTGAAGAGAAGTTCCAAAGTCATATGTTTGATTACCCATATTACATAAGGGAGAAAGCCCCCCAGAAAGGGAAGTTCGGGTTGATATATCCACCAATTATGCCACTAATCGATCTACTGAGGTCCCAAAGAGGACATGCCCCAAAGATCATTAAGTGTCGTTAGCAAGTTGAACCTAGGGATGCCTAGAACTAGGCAACTCAACCTCTTCCTTTGCTTAGAAATAGACAGAATTAATCTTGCCCTGCACCTAAAAATTGGCATGAGAGGAGAGCGAAACAACCCAAGAGTCAACCAGGATCTTCCCAACCACCTCTAGAAACCCAAGTTGGAGAAGACGAAGATTCAGATGGTCGACAAAGGTCCTGCGATCTTGATGATGATGATGATGACAACCTACCATTTTCGTAAGGGATTAGGAATGCCTTTATACTAAACCACTTCACACTTCCTAAGATTTCCAAGTATGATGGAAGAGGCGACCCTGCGAAGAATCTCAATAGCTTTAAGACTCAGATGAGGCTGAGAGAAGCCATCCCCACCATGAAGTGTAGATCATTCTACTTAACCCTAGGTAGAGCAACTGAAGTATGGTACACCATACTTTCCAAAGTAAGCATCCGAAGGTTTCCAGACTTTAAGAAAACTTTTCTTAAGAGCTTTGCAACCAGCAAAGAGGGTAAATAGCTAATATAGCATATATAAGATATGAGACAGCAACAAGCCGAGTCATGAAAAGCTTATTGCCCCGTTTTATTGATGAGATGACCTATTGTGTGCAAGTGACATATATGGAAGCTTTGATAGCCCTTAGGAAAAGATTGGACATGAACTTTCTCTCCTGGAGAGATGTGCAAAACAAAGACCTTACCAATTATGACACTTTACTGGAAATGATAAGGATTGAGATCATCAATAAAGAATTGAGAGATCACAGAAATAGGGTAAATCGAGGACTCCTACTTCTTTAAATGCAAAAAGAAAGAGCCCAACCTCACATTTTATGAATCACCAAGTCAAAGAGTCGACCCCCATCGATCTAGGACAGGAATTAGTTGTAGCGACTTTAAATGCAGTACCTAGTTTAGCTTATAAGGAAATAAATCCTGGAACTGAAATGCACGAAGGCAGAAAACACCAACACTTCTCCCAAATGGGAGAGGTAGGAAAGGAGGCACTGAACCAAGAAATAAGGACGAAGTGCCCCTCTATTGTACATACCACCACTCATATAGACACATCACTACTGGATACAGAGATATTGTAATGCACCCCCAGAAAAATAATCAATGGAGGAATAGGCACCTCTGAAGATATGCTCTTCCTAGGTAGAACCAACATCCTAGGAATAATGAGTCGAGATGCCCCAATAGAGACAACATCCCTTGGGGGAGAGATAATGATGGGGAGAGAACCAGGGACAGTCAAAGGTAGAGAAGAAGTTCCCCCAGCTAACACTGGCCGTAAAACCATCAAAGAAATTGACACAATTTTTGGAGGCCCGTATGTTGGGAAAGAATCCAAAAACCCCCAAAGAAACTATACAAGGGAAGCAAGGGATCTCTCCATGGTGAGCTTCATAGCAAGTAACAACCGACCCTCCACTAAGAGAAGGGCTCAACTAATCACCTTCTCCCAAGTTAACTCAATTGGTGTGCATTATCCACATTGTGATAGTCTAGTGGTGAAGGTCGTTGTAGCCCGCAATGGCTTAAAAAGAATGCTAGTGGATAATAGAAGCTCTGTCACATCATCTTTGGAGCAAAATTTGATAAAACGAAAGTTGACTACGAGCTGACTCCAATGGATTCACCTTTGTATGGCTTCACTGGCCACATTATCATCCCAAGGGGTAAAATCTCCCTAGCAATAGAGATGGGAACAACATCCTTGACTAATTATCATTTTATGGAATTCCTGGTGGTGGATAACCGCTCTACCTACCATAGAGTTCTTGGGAGGCCGACGTTATATAAACTATGGGATGTTACGTCCATTCACCATCTATATATAAAGTTCCCACTGGAGAAAGGTATCGTACAATCATAGGCAACCAAAGAAGTGCAAGGGAAAGCTATTCCACTCCCTTAGGAAAGTAGAATCTAGAACTGTCAATGTAATCCTGACAAACGTTGACATGGATGACGTCTCTAAACAAAGGTAAAACCCTAAACAAGGGAGAGACGTTGAAATGAGGATATTTTTGAACAACAGGTGGTCCTTGGATTCATAAACATCTATGAAGAAGAGGTTGTTCTAGAAATGCAAGTATCCCTTGAAGAAGGGACAGTCGCTAAGAAGCAGATAATTTGAAGGAACTGGATCCTCGCATCATCGATTGCGAGCCAAACAGCCTCATCAGATGAATTGGAGAGCTTCCAAGTCGATCTCTAAGATCCATTCAAATTCTTGCAGATTGGAAAAGATCTGCCAATAAAGGTCAAAGAAAAGATGAAAAACTTTTTGCTCCACCATATGGATGTCTTCGCTTGGAAGCATGAAGACATGGTTGGCATTGATCCAAAAATTAGTTGCCACCATTTAAAAATTGATCTTAAGTCTACAGCTCATAGACAGAAAAGAAGATCCCTCAATCTAGAGAGATATGAAACCTTAAGGTACGAAGTATAGAAGTTGATCAACAATGGCTTTATCTGGGAATTAACGTATCTAAAGTGGGTTTCTATCCCTGTCTTGGACAAAAAGCACAATGGAAAATAAAGAGTGTTTGTGGATTTTTCAGACCTAAATCAAGCCTGTTCTAAGGACAATTTTCCACTTCCTCGGATAGATCAACTGGTGGACTCAATAGCATGACATGAACTAATTAGCGTCATGGATGCCTACTCCGAGTACAACTAAATTCCGATGTTCCCAGTTGACGAAGAGCATATGTCATTCATAACAGATAATGGTCTTTATTGCTATAAAGTCATGCCCTTTGGGTTGAAAAACACATGGGCCACTTATCAAAGACTTGTCAACATGATGTTAGCTAACCTCATTGGAAAGACAATAAAGGTATATGTGGATGACATTCTAATGACGAGCTTGAAGGCAGATGCGATGAAACTTTCCAAACACTACGGAGGTACGGGATGAGGCTTAACCCCCTGAAAGGCGGCTTCGAAGTGGCCTCTGGAAAATTTCTAGGCTACATAGTCAGTCAAAGAGGCGTTGAAGCCAACTCAGAGAGGTCACCTCAAAAATCGAAAGAGGTGTAGAGCCTCACTGGAAATATAGCTGCTTTGAATCGCTTCGTCTTGAAGGCAATGGATAAATGCCTACGCTTCTTCAAGATTCTAAAAGTTTCAGTGTATCGAGAAACGTGAGGTAGCCCTGCAAGAGCTGAAGAAGCACTTGGGATAGGCTCCCCTACTTTCTAAACCCAAGGCCAACGAACCGCTGTAGCTATACCTAGCAGTAACCCCCGATGCAGCCAGTTTAGTCCTCGTAAAAGAGGAAGATGGTCACCAGCTGTCCGTTTATTACATAAGCAAAGTATTTTTTGCTATAGAATCTCGCATCCAGACATGGAGAAGCTAGCGTTATCCTTGGTGACAATTTCCCGAAAATTGAGGCAATATTTCCAAGCCCACACCATACACGTGTTGACTAACTTCTCTCTCAAGCAAGTGAGCAGAAGCTAGATGCTTCAGGAAGATTACTAAAATGGACTTTGGAACTTAGCGAATTTGATATGGTGTTCAAACCGAAGGTTGCTGATAAAGGACAAGCTTTGGCAGATTTTGTGGCAGAGTTTACCCCAGTTCCAGAAATGAAAGAGGAGATGGAACCCACAGAACCCCACACTTGGACCCTTTTGTTGATGCCTCGGGAGATTTTGGATCTGGAATAGGTATGGTCTTGGTTAGTCCAGAAGGCCATAAGCTTAATTGCACCGTAAGGTTCGACTTCAAGGTCACAAACAAAGGAGCAAAATACTCCTAGCCGACCTTAGATTAGCTAGAGAAATACAAGCAAAGAGATTGGTGATCAATAGTGAATCTAAACTGGTAGTTAGCCAGTTCAGGGCAATTTCCCGGTCAGAGATAAGTCCATGGCTGCTTATTTGAAATTGGCTAGCAGTATAGATTCTGAATGCTCACTATGGTGCCCCTAGAATACCTTCGTAGGCCCTTTAATACTATAAACAAAGAGGTGATATGGGTCGAGGATATTCCACTATGGAAGAAGCCATAATAGGACTCCTCAAGGACCAAGTATTACCCTCTAAAAAAGAGGAGGTAGAAAAGCTCAGAAGATGAGCTGCTCATTTTGTTTTTCTAGACGGTATGCTATACAAACATGGTTTCTCCTTGCCCTTACTTTGATGCACAAGGGGAGAGCAGGTTCATGAAGGGGTATGTGGCCACCACTCGGGAAGATGATCCTTAGCGCAAAAGCTATTAAGACAAATATATTGTTGGCACTCTTTGAAAAAGGATGTACAATAATTTACGAAGAAATGCGACAAGTGTCAATGCTTAACAACAATTCAGAGGTAGCCTTTTCAAGAATTAAGCATCGTTTCTAGCCTTTGGGCATTTTCAAATGGGGGAATATTCTTATAGACCCCCTACCTAGAGGGAGGGGTAATTCCCATTTTGCAATTGTCGCCATCAATTACTTTACCAAATGAGTAGATGTTGAACCCCTTTCCAAGATTTTTGAAGCAAATACTTCCAAATTCCTATAGAAAAACATCATTTGTAGATTCGGATTTCCCCATTTAATTATCTCGGATAATGGGCGACAATTCGGCAACAAGAAGGTCAGAAACTTAGGTGAGGAGCTGGGCATAAAGAAACATTTCTCCTTCTCACATCACCCTCAAGCTAACAGACAAGTGGAAGTTGGTATTAGAATTATCAAATATACGCTAAAGAGAAAGCTAGATGTTGCTAAAGGGGCCTAGGTCGACGAATTACCTCAAGTCATATGAGCTATCCGAACTACAAGCAGAATAGCTATAGGAGACTTTATGGCTTATGGAGTCGAGGGTATGAGCCTAGTTGAAGTGGGCCTGATGTCTCGTCGTCGCATTCATTTTAACGAAATATCTAACGATGAGTTGAGAAGATGTGTATTGTATCTCTTTGAAGAAAGGATAGACTATTTTCAAGCATAGTTGGCTGTCTACCAACAGAAAATGACTATGTCCTATAATTCTATAGTTAAGAAAAAGGCATTTTGCTTGAATGAATTGGTGTTTTGGAGGTTGTTCTTATATTCTAAAGAGCTTGGACGAGAACCTTTAGTCCTAACTAGGAAGGCCTTTACCGCCTCAAAAAAGAAGTTCGGCCTATGACTTATGTAATTGAAAATATAGATGGAAAGGTATATCCTCATCCGTAGAATGAGGAGTATTTGCGAAAATATTACAAGTAAAAATATAAATATACAATTTGTACAAATCTTAATTCAATGAAATTAACTTTTATTAAAATGTTTGTAAAGAAAGAATACTTCCTATCGAAAAAAATCGAAGGGAAAGTCTCTGCACAGATAAACCATCCCTATACAAAGAAGCATGGATGCTTGGACGAAGAGTTAAGGGACCAATTCCTTACTCGCGAAGTGGACAGCACATGTCCTTAACAAACAAAAGTTGTTAAGGAAGACTCAGCATGGGCGAAACGCTCAACCTCATGCTCAGGAAATTTTTTAATTCTATTAAGTCAAAATTGTTCTTAATCTTGTTAAGTTAGCGGAAAATAAGAGAAAAGGCGCCCTCTATTAACAAAATTCAAAAGAGAAGCCTTTGCGTAGACGAACCGTCCCTATGTAATGAAGCGTCGGCACTTCGACAAAAAGCAGGATCCCAAAAGGGACCACCTCCTTACTCGCGAAGTAGATAGCACCTGCCCTTAACAATAAACGTTAAGAAAGCCTCAGTATGAGTGAACCGCTCACCACCATACTCAGGGACGCGAACTACAAATACTTGTGGAAAATAATGAAGTCTTATCCACGATAAAGCCTAAGTGCAAACAAACTCAGATGTCAAGTTAGAAAGGTAAATGACCTTCTAACACTTGTGCAAAGTTAAAAGCTTGTATAGCGAATTGCAAATGGAATATGCTGAAGAGCATTACGAAGCAGTAATAGAAATTACAGAAAGTAAAAGTAAAACACAAATATATAGACAAAAAGAATTTTATTCATTGAATAGATATTTATAATTGTGAGCTGAAACTTTACACGGAAAATGCAAAAAAAAAAAAAATAACAAAAACAAAAATAAAAGCCTATCAGCTAAACATGTGGGGGAGGGGGAGCAACAAAGGGAATTATTGTATTGGGAGCCACAGCTTTAGAAGCTTCTTCAGCAGAACCATCTTCAATTTTGATGACGTGGCTATCCCCTACAGGACTTTGAGGCTCTTGTTCTCAATCTTCCAAAAATTATGACCTCAACTCAAAGGTATTGAAGGATTGGAAGTTAATTTTAGTCCACTCCACTGTCTTGGTATATGCATACCTCAGCCAATATTTTACGAAGCTTTGGTATGCCTCCATTAGGTGAAAGTTGGCAATATAATGCTTTACAACATCTTCAGCGGCTGATTGAGTCTCCTGCCTCACCATCTCAACCTTCTCTATCAAGCCGGTAACCTTACTCGTCAGCTCCCCCACCTGCTGCTTCAAGGCAGCATTCTCTTTATTTACCATCTCCAGAAACCTTAGGAGCTAGCTTTTGGTGGGCGTTCGAAGTCTCCATCTGCTTCGTCATGGAAGTCACTTCGCTTTGGGACAAGTGGACTTCGTTTTTAAATTTTCAATCTCCTCTATTGTCGATGTGAGCTTCACAGACTTCTCAACTTGCTGCTTCTTTAGTGCCTCAGCATTGGCTTTGCCGTCTGCCTCTTGGAATGTTGCACATTTGAGAATGTATTAACAATAAAGCCATAATCACTGCTTATGTACCTTTCGCGACAAAGCAAGTATCATCTCAACAACTGTGTTTTTTAACTATGACAAGCTCATATGTTATGTATGACAAGCTCATACTGATGTGATTATGATGCGAACCTCGTAACAACAGTCACTATGAAACCCACAACTAGATTGATGTGGAACCCAAAAAGGCCATTTAAACTCGGTTTTGGATTTGAAC
>CAIGRK010241576.1:0-11896 GCA_903798315.1 Fraxinus greggii | reverse complement strand
ATATCGAATCAAACGAAAAATTGTAGGAAAATAAAGTTTGAAAAAAGGACATTAGAATGAAGTTGGGATTGAAAAGAAACATAAACAATCACGACTTTACGTTTCACAATTAATGTAAAATTATTTTTATATTTAAAATTTATCGATCATATATTTATTTTCAACAAATTTTAAATCGCTTAAAACGAATATTTGTAACTTAAAATACTGAATCAAATAAAAAAAAAAGGGCCTATCCACGAGTCGTCAAGTCATTTGGCTCGTTAAAATACTAAATCAAACGTAAAAAAATAAAAAAAAAAAACTATTTAGCCGAGCCGAGCAGTACCACCAAACTCCATTACTGAAGTAAACATATAAATTAATTATAATTGACACTTTGGGCAGCTTGCACGGAACATATCGGAAAATATTATAATTAAAGTCAGACATTACCTTGCACCTATGCATGCATGCATTTACCTAATTAATAAACGTGCAACTATTGTAAATAATAATAAATTAATTTATTGTTCCCTAACTTTCCATTCGAATTACCATTTGATTTATGAGTGGGGCACATGCTGTCCATTTGGCTAATAATACTAACAACACTCTGTTCTTGGTTATTATCCACTAGGATTAATTTAAAAAAAAATGTTCAAAGGTGATTTAAATTCGACAATATCAAAGAATTGTCACTAAAATTTTGGTCTTTGTTGTACAATTGAGTTTTAATTTTATTAGCATGGATTTTTTGTCGAAGCCAAATGTGATGGACAAAGATAATTTGGACTAATCCACAATAGTGCAATACAACAAGCATTAGAATTTCATTGAGATCTACTGTGTTTGTACTATATTGCAAATTGGTATAAATTTGTTATATTTCTATTTAAGTGAGCTTATTTCTTTTCTTCTTTCAAATAAGTCCGTGCTTTAAGTATGACTATTGATAGTTTTCATTGTAGAATTCCTTGTACGAGTCTAAAATAACACAGTTCGGGGATCAACTGGATTAATCCGGATTTTAGTTCATCTAATGTTAGGGTCTATAAATATTATTATTGACTTAAACTTGTGTAACTGTTTCAACTCTAAAAAAATACTCGAGCCGAGTTCAATACTTTGATGATCGGACTTCTCATCATATGGCCTTGAGAGCTACATCAAGCAGCCATGGAAAAATGCTTGCTCGAAAAATCATTAGTTGAAGTGACAATATGATATGATGCCGTTATGTTATGTTGTGCAGTACAGTATCATAAAACAAATTAGTAGTTTTAGGTGTTTATAAGTTGTGATACGGGCGGAGGGAAGGGTCAAGTTCATTCAGTCTTTTAGGGTAAAAAATATCATTTTTTTTACACACGCACGTATATATCAGTCCGAACTTTAATATAATTTTTTTTACCCAATTGGCTCCATTCCCGAGTTGCGGGTCTTACTAAATGTGAGTGGTAAATTGTTGATACAAAGTGTGAATAATAAATAAATTTGATCAACTTAAATTTAGATATAAATTTAAGTTGATCAAATTAAATTTTTCCAAACCTGGACTTAGTAGATGTAACAAATTTATTCGTGAAAATAAATCAATTGTGACCTCTATCTCCATTGGTTAATATCACTAATCAAAATTATATTTTGTAGATTTGTTATCAATGCCATAAAATATTTTTCAAATTCAGTACAAAAAATGTATAGTTTAAAATTTGATAAAAATTATGAATCCAAATAAATGAATGGTTAAAATTAATTATCGACTTTAATTTAAATATTATCAACATTTTTAGCTAAATCTAACATAGACTTAGCCCTTGTTTGGCCACTATTTTTCAAAACTCATTTTTCTATAAACTCTTTTTATACCACATATTTTATTAAATTCATATCTTTAAGAAACTTTCAATTGCACATTTTATTAATTTTTATCAAATTTTATTAAAAATATTAGGCGTGGACATAGTTTCATTTGGTTCTAATTACGAGAGAATCGAATCAAATCACGAACCAATGATTTTTCTCACAATTGAACCAAAAGATTTTTTTTTAAAGATACGGAACTAAATCGGAACCAAGCATTTCAATTTTTATTTGGTTTGGTTCTAATTTCATTACTTCAATTTTCAAATGATAAATGTAAATTAAAATCTAATATATACCTAAATAAAATAAATAAATATTAAATATCCAGCAAATGTAGCCCCTATTTGGCCCCTATTTTTGGTATTATTATTTTTGGAATAATGTATATTTTGGAGAATGAGTGGTTGAAAAAGAAGAATTTTTTTCGATTTATGTGTTATATTATCTAATTGGAGAATGTGTAGTTGAAAACAAAAAGAAAAAAAGTTTTATAATTTTAATGAAGGCCAAACGAGAGCGTAATTGCAATTGTCACGTAAGAGCGCGAGTACATGTCTCAAATTCAAAAGGAGAGAAATGAATCAGAATTTAAATTTATGGCTTGATCGCTTTGCCTGCTAGGTATTAAAGTAAAATATAGCCATTGTTTGATTCCCTTATTTTCAAAATACTTTATTTTCCTTTTTATTTTCGATCACATTTTTTCATCAATTTACTATTTTAAAATACAATCTTACAATAGAATGAGGCTCAAACGAGCTCATAATGATAAATGAACTTTTCGTACACTTGTAATTTTTAAAGTTAGATTTTTTGGTGTGATTATAAACTGATTTGTAAAAAGGGAAAAAATATATAAAGAAATAATAAAAATTGAGTTCGATTCTTGATTCTGGATCTAGAACTAGAATTAGAATCAGAACCAAATAATTCTTGGTTCTAAAAATCGAAACCATTTTTTTTGTAGAATCGAATCAAACAGAACGATTTGGTTTGATTCTGATTCGATCGGATCATTTTGTCCACCCCCGAAAAATTATGACTTTGTTAACAAAGAAGGGCTTAATCATAAATAGTTTCAGTCGGCATGATCGCAATCAATTATTAGAAGTTTGGGAAAAAGTAGTCTAATAAAGTCTTGTAAATGAAAAAGGGGACTGGGAAATCGGCGAGCTCAATGTCGCTGGTGTTCGAGGTTTATCGTAAATGGTAAAGCTATTGGAAGCTTCCCAACACGTAGTCAAACGCTCAAAGACAGATATTAGAGACACACAGGGAACATATCATCAAACACTCCGTCATTTCATCTACAGCCAGCCACCTCCCACCACCACAGATAGGTTGCGCCACCACCCCATCAGTTTATAATCACATTTGCATGTTTGTAGCCATCTCCGTGGAACCATAAGAGATAAATCCAAAAGGTAAGCAGTGTAGTATTTTAGAATATAACTCCAGAAAAGAGAGAGAGAGAGATCACGGAATCCCAATATTCTTGTCCAAATCTTTGCACCCCTTATCTCCTTGGCCCCTCTAAGCTCGAAAAACAAACTCTGTTCTCTCAGCATCAAATCAAATACAGTGCATATTAATCTCTTATTATTGATCCCTTTCGATGGAGAAGAACCAGCTCCAAAAATTGAAATTTCGTCGGCTAGTTGAAGTTGTGTTTGCATATGGCGACTGGTTTTACTTTGAAGGGAGATAATCATATAGCAAATAACGTCAATGGCAGCGGTGGTGAAAGTAGTATCGAGAGTCCAATGACTACTGGCTCCTCTAACGCGCCGCCATTGCATTCTACTACTCTTCTGGATCAAGGTCCGGCGGAAAACGGCAAGTCGACGGTGAGAAAAAGGGCGGCAGCGGATATGGAACTTCAAGCAGGCAACGGCGGAGCTGACTACCATAATAGGTTTATCCGCCGTACAGCAACAACGCCGCTGGGTGATTTTGGGGTCTGTTCTTTTATGAGTGGTGGTGATTTTAATAGTCCTAATCCACTATTACGTTCGACCCACGTAGCCAACTACTCCACTACGATGTCGATGTTACCATCATCCATGAATTTGACGTCAGGCAAATCCGGATCTGGTTCCGAACCTGTCATTTCTACTCCAAACCTAAATTACCATCACCATCTTCAACAATCCCAAATCCAAACCCCTACGTCTACACCTTCCGTATGTGTTTTTTCAGGCTTGCCTTTATTCCCTCCTGATAAAACTCAGAACCCAAATTTGCAGCTTTCTCCATCACCCGTGCTATTACCGAATAATACTACTACATCAACCAGTGGAGGTGTAATTTCCATGGAGGAGGGTGCAGCAGCTACGGCATGGATCGACGGCATAATAAAAGATCTTATCCACAGCTCAAATAATGTCTCTATACCTCAACTAATCCTCAACGTAAGAGAGATTATACACCCTTGCAACCCTAATCTTGGAGCCCTTCTTGAATACAGACTTCGTTCTCTGACTGGTACTGATTCTGTCACAAATTACCCCGAAAGGAGGAAGGAAGCTTTTCCGCCGGTGAGTTTACAAAGACCGGACCAGCATGGGCAAGGGCAGGTACAGGTAGGCACTCCAGGGCTCAGGCTGTATATGGACGACAATTTGGTCACTCATAGCCTTTCTGAATCAATGAATGAACACTTGAGTTGGCCTGTTGTCACACAACCGGCGACGGTGAATGCAGCCGGGAACAACCAGTACCTTCGGAGCAATCCTAGTGCAGCAACCACAATCCCTACCAGTGTTTCTTTTCCTGTGCCTGCAACTATGGTTACTGATTCGAATGATCAAGTGCACCAGTCTCCTCAGCCCGAAACCCATCCCGAGCAGCCTATGGAGCAGCAACAGCATAGCCAATCGGCTGCGGCGGCAACGCCAGCAACGTTCCCTTCGACAACCGCAGTGGAAGCAATTAGAGAATGGAAAGAAGAAATGCGACAAAAACAAAGAGACGAAGACGGCTTACACCTCTTGACCTTACTCCTCCAGTGTGCCGAGGCTGTATCTGCTGATGACATGGAGGAAGCAAATAGAATGCTGCTAGAAATCTCTGAATTGGCAACACCATTTGGCACTTCAGCTCAGCGCGTCGCTGCATATTTCTCCGAGGCAATGTCGGCAAGGATAGTAAACTCGTGCTTGGGAATATATGCAGCGCTACCGATGGTACCACATATCCAGAAAACGGCGTCGGCTTTCCAAGTGTTTAACGGGATCAGTCCTTTTGTGAAGTTTTCGCATTTCACGGCAAATCAGGCCATTCAAGAAGCATTTGAGAGGGAGGATAGAGTGCACATTATAGACCTTGACATAATGCAAGGCCTGCAATGGCCTGGACTCTTCCACATACTGGCGTCGCGGCCAGGTGGACCACCATTTGTTCGCCTCACCGGCCTTGGTACTTCCATGGAGGCACTAGAGGCTACTGGCAAACGGTTGTCTGATTTTGCAGAAAAATTGGGGTTACCATTTGAGTTTTCACCCGTAGCTGATAAAATTGGGAATTTGAACCCGCAAAGGTTGAGTATAAGTGAGACGGAGGCTGTTGCTGTTCACTGGTTGCAGCATTCTCTCTACGATGTCACTGGTTCAGACACCAATGCCCTCTGGCTCTTGCAAAGGTAATAAAAATGGCGTCTCTTTCTTGTTTTCTGCTTTCGTTTGTAGTTTTCTAGATTTCATATTTTCAAAAATTCCAATCATCACCTGAAATTTTGTAGGATGATTATAATTTTTCATGATTCATTCGAAGTTGTCGTCGCCGACGTGGACAAATTATCCTTTTATTGTTCTATAGTGCACGTTTTGCCAAGCTTAAAAAGGTTTAATTGTGGGTAATTAATTTGAGAGCAAGAAAACGTCAACTTTTTATCTGAAACAAGAGAGAAGTAATTTATACATGCTTGTAGGAATATTGTATCCCTGATTTGATTTGGCACATGTATAAATCATCCACAAAAGCGGTAATGAAATTGAAGACAATTTCTTGCTTTGATAGCCCCAAATTACTATACTATATCTTTCACATTTTTAGTGAGATAAAAGTAGATTCTTTTTTGTTGAAAAATGTTATGCAGATTATGTCCAAAAGTGGTGACGGTTGTAGAGCAAGATTTGAGCCATGCTGGTTCATTCTTGGGAAGATTTGTGGAGGCCATACATTACTACTCGGCCTTGTTTGACTCATTGGGAGCTTGCTATGGAGAAGAGAGTGAGGAAAGGCACATAGTGGAGCAGCAACTCTTATCAAGGGAGATAAGAAATGTGTTGGCTGTGGGTGGTCCTTCAAGAAGTGGGGAGGTGAAATTCAACAACTGGAGAGAAAAGCTTCAGCAATCAGGCTTCAAGGGTGTATCTTTGGGGGGCAATGCTGCGGCGCAGGCAACCTTACTGCTAGGAATGTTCCCTTCTGATGGTTATACCTTGGTGGAGGATAATGGTGCCCTGAAACTCGGTTGGAGAGATTTATGCTTGCTCACTGCCTCGGCGTGGCAGCCCAGCTCCCACCATTTTTCATCCTCCATCCAGTAGAACCACCACCGCCACTGCCTCTAGCCTCATCTATTTGATTACTTTGTCTTGACGTTTTTTGAGAAAAACATTTTACTCTTCAATGATAGACATCAATGTTATACTTATTTTGAAGTTTGAAATTTACAAGTTGAATGAGATCATTGGTATTTAGCTTGTTTGCCTGAAGCTTAAACCAAATAGAAGTTACTTTTATTCCATAGAGCTTCGGCAATCTTTGAAGAAGAATAATGAACAAGTTTTGAACGTTTTACAAATCTGAAAATTGAAAACCGTTTGAAAATAACAAATCAAATGCCCTCTTAAAGTTTAAGTTCGACACCGTACTATCTAAAAACGTCTCGTCTGTCATCAATGCTTATACATTTGGTATACCTCTTCGGAAAAGTCGGCAGTCGACTCGTGAATTCTTTCCAAGTTTTGTGCTTCATCTAAGCTAATGTTATTACATATCGACAGTGACGGTTGAAAAATGATACTATTGGTTTACATTTATCGAACACCCACATTTAAAACGATTCATGTAACATCACCACAGTACAATCCTAATTCCAAATAGAATAAGAGTAATGGTATTTAGCTCAAGTGGGATTATAATCCCAGTATATGTGGCGCTGATGTGACATTAAATTATAACTGAAATTATATGTATCATTTAATTCCACATTTCATTTAACTTATTATCTAACACCATATTATAACCCTACTGGAACTAAATAATATTATTCATAGAATAAAGCTATTTGTACAGATGAATTGTACATGACAGTTTTCTGTTGCTGAGATGGCAACACCTCATTGGTTATTTTAACTTTGCGTTTTGTCCAAACTTTAAAGAATTGTTACTATTCATAATTCTGTAAATCCATATAGCAAATATCTATGAATATGTAGCATTGTTGATCCAAATAATACACAGGAATAAAAGATAATTATTTATTGGTCCATGCTACATGTATATAAAGGTTGACACAATGGTTTGCACTCATATGAGTCGGTAAATTTTGGTACATTGATCTTAATGACACGTTTTTCAATTAATTGTCAGATTTTTGACACATAAGAGATCAATTGAGGTATACAATTTGGGTATACGAGTAATTTAATCCTTATTTATTAGACACAATTTCTGTGGCACCTACGTGGGGGAAAACTGGTAAACACAACACAAAATTCACATAGATATTCCATGTGCTGATCCCTAAATGACTACAGCACAGAACAAATTGTTGAATTTCAGGATTAATGTGTACCATTTTTTTTCTTTATTAGTTCGTTAAACTGTTTGGACGGTTTCAAACTATTTTTAACCATTGAAACATAAATAAACCGTATTGAAACGGTCGGTTCTAAACCAAATTATTGATGGTTCGTGTGTGATTTAATAATTATTTTTTTCACCCCTAAATTAGACCATATTAGGATTATTTCAAGGGTGATTATATTCATACCACAATTCATACCACATCTTTTTATATAACACATTTTAATTACATTAAAGATTTTTAATTTTTTATTATTACACACATATTATACCAAATTATACTCTCGCTTCGAAGAGGGACTTTGAGAAATACTGTTCATTTGTGTTTTCTTCTCACAGTTCACTGTTACATGTGCGGAAAAAAAAATTGATAATTTTGATGTTTCTCAGAAGCCGCAATTAGCTGCAATTATTGACTATTGACTGAGGGAAAGTGATGGTATTTCTACTCTTTTTCGCCACTTTTCACACCGGTTTGGTTAATTCTTTAAACTAAGTGCAATAACACAGTTTCTTCTCCAATTATTATTGTTCAACTTATTTTGACAACAAAAAAGAAGCCCATTCCACTCTCATATCTTCGAACTAGACTCAAAGTTCCGAACTGCATCCACATGAAGCACTTTCTTTTCTCCTACCTCACAGTTTACCGACAAAAAATGACAATTTTGATGTTTCTCAGAAGCCACAATTATTGACTGAGGGAAAGTAATGGTATTTCTACTCTTTTCCGCTAGTTTTCACACTGGTTTGGCTAATCCTTTAAACTAAGTGTAGCAACACGATTTCTTCTCCGATTATTATTGTTCAACTTATTTCGACAACAACAAAGAAGGCCACTCCACTCTCATATCTTCAAACTTGACTCGAAGTTCGAACTGCATCCACCTGAAGCACTTTCTTTTCTCCTACCTCACAGTTTACCGTTACATGTGCGAACAAAAAAATGACAATTTTGATGTTCCTAAGAGGCCACAGTTATTGATTATTGACCGAGTGAAAGTGATGGTATTTCTACTCTTTTCCGCCAGTTTTCACACGGGTTTGGCTAATCCTTTAAACTAAGTGCTGCAACACGGTTTCTTCTACAATTATTATTGTTCAACTTATTTCGACAACAACAAAGAAGACCATTCCACTCTCATATCTTCAAACTCGACTCGAAGTTCTGAACTGCATCCACCTGAAGCACTTTCTTTTCTCCTAAAGTTCCAGCGACGAGATTCGTTACGATCACTTACAGTTATCTATTCTCTCTTAAAATCTCCTCACAATTTTTTGTTACATGTACGGACAAAAAATGACAATTTTGATGTTTCTCAAAAGCCGCAATTATTAACTGAGGGAAAGTGATGGTATTTCTACTCTTTTCCGCCAGTTTTCACACTAGTTTGGCTAATCCTTTAAACTAAGTGCATCAACATTCAACTTATTCCGACAACAACAAAGTAGACCATTCCACTCTCATATCTTCAAACTTGATTCAAAGTTCCGAATTGCATCCACCTAAAGCACCTTCTTTTCTCCTAAAGTTCCGGCGACTGGATTCGTTACGGTCACTTACGGTCAATGTAAGGCAAGTGTTCATTTTTTCCTCCTTCCATATGAATCGTTTAAATCTCAAAATTTGCGAGGGGTGTTTTCAATAATGAATTAGTTGTTCTAGATTTGGGTTATTCATTGTTTGGATGCATGTTTTCTTATTGTTCAAGGTACTGAAAATTGACATTTATTTCAATCATTCTCAAAGGTTTGTCTATACTCATTTTTGCCATGAAGGGAAAGGGAAAAGTCGGAAAGGAGAAAAGTACTTCAAAAAAATAATAATTTGAAAACTATGCGGAGACACATCCGCAATGCGGACGAGTGCGGAGACGTGGTTCTCTGCGCAGCGCGGAGAGGTTTTCCACGTCAGGCTGAGGAATGTGTAGTCGAGTTGACTCAAAAGAAAGCGTATATTTGAGATGACGACTTCACTGCTGCGATTATCACAGGTTGGGGATTATTCAATTGTATATTTTCAATCTATATTTCAATAAAAAACATATATTTTTCCTATATTTTTCTGATTTGAACAGATCTATGTGTTCTGAGGCTTGTTTTAATTAGTCATTTCTAAATTCAAATTTAGCAATACTATTTCTTAATCATTTTTCTCATTTTGCAGGATTCTGTAAAACTAAAATTAAGTTAGCTTTTCTCACTTTGCAAGATTCTGTCTTATATATTTTTTATTTGATCTGTGAATATTTCAGGTTCAAAACTGTATTGAAAAGTGTTTCATGCTTTACATGAACAAGGCAGAAGTCATGAACACTGTCATCACTCAGGCCCACGAAAATCCTGATGTTGCTGAAATTGTTATTACTATCCAATTAGTTCTTGTAGTTTTTGTTTGAAACTGCGGGGTAGAAGCTGTGAAGAGTTTCATATTAATTTAATAAAGTCAAAATGTTATATAGAGTCAAGAATTTTCACATTCCTTTTATCATCTTGATTATTATTATTGTCTAAAAACATGATTACTTCTAGACCGGCACTTACAACTTTGTTGAAATTTAGTTGATACATGTTGATAACTCAGCACATTGTAAATCATCAAAGCTATAGATTGCCATTGCATCATTGTGGTAAAAGTCGTAATGCCGGAGTAATCATTACTGCAAGGAATAGTGGGGGAGGTCATAAGTGTCTATACCGTAAAATCATAGGGAAGAAAATAGATTTAAGGATAGAATCAGATATACAATACTTAAAGACGAAAGCATTCGGTTATTGTCGAAAAACCAATATACTTAAAAATGTTGTATCAGAGTCAACTAGGACAAAAATAAAGCAATGGTTGAACTCTTCTTTGGTGTCTAAGGTAATAGCTATGAATAGAAAAAAGTTATTTTATTCTTGGACTTCGAAAATCTGTCATGAAGCAGTAGAGTTTATGTACTACTACATTCTCCTCATTCAATTTCCGAATATTGCAGCCATCATTTGACTTAAAATATAAAACTTTCAAAGACTGTTTTCTTCTTTGTATGTTTTTGAAATGTACTCTATTCAGTAATTCAGTTATTTTGCTCCAAGAAGGTAGTTGATGTTTCGAAATTTCACATCAATGTGTTTCTTTAAGTGAATCTTCGGAAGTGTTAAGTCTAGGAAGGAGGCATGCATATCATGTTTTGTATAAGCAGTTTTTTTTCCCTTAGTGTTGTGACTGTTGTCATCTTGTTTTAAATTCGTCTTTCATGCTGTAACATAACAATATTGCATTTTCACACTGTCCAGTTTGGCATAGGCTTGAAACACAAAATCCGGAATTTTTCAAGGCTTATAATCTTATGGTGTTAGTGAAGCAACAAATGGTGGAATTCAATCGGTTGCTTTCAGAGCAGGCGGAGCTAATGCGTAAAACAGGATTAAGTGTGATGACTTCGATACCCGTGACTAATGGATATGATGTTTCACCAAGTAAGAGAGTTTTCTACTTAAACAGTTGAAGGCGTGCAATTTCTTTTTCATGATGTGGATAACTTTTACATATACTTTCNGCTTGAAACACAAAATCCGGAATTTTTCAAGGCTTATAATCTTATGGTGTTAGTGAAGCAACAAATGGTGGAATTCAATCGGTTGCTTTCAGAGCAGGCGGAGCTAATGCGTAAAACAGGATTAAGTGTGATGACTTCGATACCTGTGACTAATGGATATGATGTTTCACCAAGTAAGAGAGTTTTTTACTTAAATAGTTGAAGGTGTGCAGTTTCTTTTTCATGATGTGGATAACTTTTACATATACTTTCTCAAAATCACATGGTAAATTTTTTTTTTTAGTTTGGGTCCAAAAATTAGGGAAAATGTAAAAAATCATATTGGTATCCGAGTTGCTCCATATTGTACACAATCATTTACTTACAGCCAATTTTTTTAGGAATGCACTCTTGGGGGACTCAACAATCACTGTATCAGAATATTTGATCATTGTTTGGCCCCCCCATTTTGGAGAATATATAAATTTTGGAATAGTGATTGATGGGAGAATGTGTGGTTGAAAAATAATAAAATGTTTTAGATTTGTGTGTAATATTATTTTATTTGGAATGTGTGGTTAAAATTAAGAAAGAGAATTTTTTTTTTTTAAAATTTAATGGGGGCCAAACAAGGGATAGATTCTATTGCTGCTATGTTGCCATTTTCCTGATCAGTTGGTTGTAATTTTGGTTATGTGATGTGCAAAATC
>CAIGRK010241509.1:2015-15570 GCA_903798315.1 Fraxinus greggii | reverse complement strand
CAATAACGGTTATATTTTCAATTGAAATCGAATTAAAATTCCTTCCAAACAAGCTCTATATATAAATCTACAGACCATAAATCCAGAAAATTAAAAAAAATAATATAATTTCAAAGCCAGCAAGCAAATCAAAGCCTCAAGCAAAACATCAACCATGTAATAAAACTTACAAAAGTGAAAAATAAAATAATAGTTTTGCGCCTTTAATCAAGTATAATTGGAGACCCAACAAGCCAACAACCAATAATTTAACTCCTGACCAATAAGAATTTAAAAAAAAAGTTAGACATAGTGCTGATCGTTGCAGGGTCTGATAGGGGATAAAAATATACCACTGTACCTTATATGATCTTTAAGTATTTATAAATTTTTAATGCATTCTTGTATGTTCCAATTCGTCATAGAAATTGTTATATCCGTAAGTTATGTGACATGTTCAGACGGATGGGGTCCCATTTAAGTCAACGCGACATCGACAATTCAATTGATTGAACCAATTTTAATTAAACAATTGTGTTATGGGCTCGACCAATTTTAATTGATTGAACCATTTAACTCAACGCGACATCGACTATTCAATTGATTGAACCAATTTTAATTAAACAATTGTGTTATGGGCTCAACCTATTAACCACTGGAATGTTTACATTTTCCTATATGTGTGATCGCGCGCGCATTTCATTCATAAGAAGGTATGATTTTTAACCTTATTCAAATTCCAATTCCCTTTCTTGCACTCTCTTTTCTCTCGTCTGGCCGTTGACTTGATCATCGGATTTCAAATGGTCGTCGAACCTTTTTTTCGATAGGTGGCCTTTACCTTCTAACGAGGTGTTCCAGTATGCAGGTGATGTTTACGTGGAGAAGATGTGAAAAAGATTCTATTGCATATTTTTTAGGTCAATAGAAATATTCGAGTCACGTGTAAGAATATATTTCATTCTATTAAAGAGAAATTGTTAAATAAATTAGAAATATCGATCTTCATAATTGAATCGTATGATCAAATTGTAACTTGTAAGGTTGTGGTTAAAGGGAATTTACACAAAGAGATTTAAGATTTTAGTGCCCTTTTCATAAATTGATTTTATAAAAAAATTGCATTAATCACATATTTTCATTGATTCTCGTCGAGTTAGGTCTTACATTCATAAATAAAATAGTTAGTGAAGCTTTAGTTATTGATAAATCACAAGTTCTTCAGTGCTTCGGTTTAATTGAATTTAAACCAATACATTCTCTAATGATATGATACATAAATTCAAAAATTCATTTTACTACCTGTTAACGAATCATGCGCTGCAATATTTCAAATGAAATAAAGATTTTTGCGACATTGACTACTAAAGAGACTTAGTTGAGCACATATAATTATTAAACTTATGTGCTTTTGCTATATAGCATAGTAAGAAGCATATCTTATAGTGTGTATATTTTCAGTTGAAGAATTGTTTTGGTACAAATATAGGGTGTGTTTGAGCCACAGTATTTTGGAAGAATGTATTTTGAAATAGTAGATTGATAGAGAATGAGTGGTTGAAAAAAAAGGAAAAATTATTAATGTAATAGAAAATATTATTTTATTGAAAATGTGTGTTTGAAAATGAGTAGAATAATAAAAATGAAAATTTTATTGTGTACTAAACAGGGTCATAGTAACTTCCTTAACATTTAAGAACATTTTCAAGAGACTCTAAATGCAAAATGCACTCTATTTTAAAGATATAATGTTTCTCTATTTTAACTTTTTTTTAAAAGACAATTTTAACTATACAAATTTAGAAGGTCAAGCTCACTCTTTTTTCTTAGAACATTTTCAAGTCTTTCTCTTTTAAAGAGTATATCCTATAATATAGAAATTATTTATAAGTTTAGAGAGTAAAAAATCTTAAATACTCTAACACGCTCTTTATATTTAGTACTTAATTTTAGTACTCCTAAAAAATTTTATTATTTTTCCTAAATTTTATTTTCACTAGTTTCCATCTAAATTATTATATTATTTTTTATCTATTGAAAATTAAAATGCTATGAATGCATTTAATTATAGAGGGTGTGCACTCTTTAAATTAAAAATGTTGATTTGAAAAAATCTCTTAAAACGTAATTTTAAAAGTTTGTTCTTTAAAATAGGAAATATCTTTAGAGCTTGTTTGATAGAATTTATTTGGGAATAATGGGTTGTGGAATAGTATTTTTTGAAGAATGTGTGGTTAAAAAGTAAAAGAATTTTATTGGTTTGTGAGTAAAATATTTTATTGTTTGAATGTATGGTGGAGAAATGATATTATAGCAAACAATTTAATTTTAGAAAGGATGACAAACAGGGGGGGCTAAGAGTCTCCTAGTTGCTTTTAATGTATAATGATTATATTTAACACTTCAAATATTTGAATAATTTATTTTTTAAACTCTTCAAATCACATAAAACTTAGGGTGTGTTTGAACCATATTATTTTGGAAAAATATATTCTGAAATAGTAGATTGATGGATAATGAGTAGTTGAAAAAAAAAATTTATTGATGTGATTGAAAATATTATTTTATTGAAAAATATATAATTGAAAATGAGTAGAAGAATGAGAATGAAAATAATACTACACGCAAATCAAAAATTTTCCCTTTTTTTTTAATCGCCCATTCTGAAAAAAACACTATTTCAAAAATTAAAGGGTGTGTTTCAGCCTCATTATTTTGGAAGAATGTATTTTGAAATAGTAGATTGATAGAGAATGTGTGGTTGAAAAAGAAGGAAAAATTATCGATGTCATGAAAAATATTATTTTATTGAAAAATGTGTGGTTAAAAATGAGTAGATGAATTAAAATGAAAATTTTAATGTGTACCAAATAGGGGCAAAATCTCAAATAATGGGATCAAATGGAAGTTTAAATTGATTGGTCATTGATATATACAAAATTATGTTAAATAAAATATAATGAGAAATCAATAAATATTTTTTTGAAAAGAATAAAATAAAAAATAAAAATAATGAGATTGTTGTAGTACATAAAACTTCTGATTCTTTAATTTTAAAAATACTTTCTATAATACATAAAATGCCCTCTTGAAAATCCTCTAACCGTCATATTATGGGTGTGCTTGAGTCACATTATTTTGAAAGAATGTATTTAGAAATAGTAGATTGATAAAGAATTTGAGATTGAAAAAGAAGGAAAAATCACTGATGTGATGAAAAATATTATTTTATTAAAAAATGTATGATTGAAAATAAGTAGAATAATGAAAATGAAAATTTTATTGTATATCAAACAAAGACTATGTTTGTTTGTCTTCCAAGTGAAGATTAAGCTCATGTTTGGTAAATATTAAAATTTTCATTTTTCTTCTTTTTTAATCACATATTCTTTATCAATCAACTATTTCAGAATACATTCTTTCGAAATAATGTGGTTCAAACAAACCCTAAAATCAGATAGCTCATTTCGGACATCAATTTCAAACGCAGGGAGAAAAATCTGACCACGTGAAATTTGCTTTCCATGACAAATGTGGCAATTTCTACCAATAAAATACTTCCGCGTAATTCTAGAGGATTACTTACTCCCAGAAGGTGACACGTACTGCTGTCAAAACCGTTGAGCTGTTAAAATAAATAAATACTTTTACACACAAGGGAAAATATTAAATAGGTACGGATTTTGGTAAATCGATAAATGTCCCTTTGTAGCACAGACCGTCCGTTAACGGATAATTTCAAAGTTAGATATTGACGGTCAGTGAAAATATTCTAATGACAAATATGCCCTCTTTCATTTTCTAAAATCACACAGAGCCCCTTCAATTTAAAAAAAAAAGAACATATAGAAAGTACATGTACTAATTGATCAGTAAAAACAAGTATCGCTTAATAATTTTGGGATAAAGCTGCTGGTACATATTTCATTTACAGAAAACTTTACAGATCATGACGAGCATTACCTTCTTAGTTTAGCCTATGTTTGAGCCATATTATTTTTTTTAATTTTCAGTATTCTACTTATTTTCAATCACACTTTTTCAATAAAATAATATTTTCCATCACATCAATAACTTATCATTTTTTTCAAGCACATATTCTCCATCACATAAAAAAAAAAAAAACATTCTTGGATTGAAAATGTGCAACAAGCAAATGCTTAATGTGAAAGTGATCCAAATAACGTGAAAAATGCTCGCCAACTCAGCATTTTGCGAAAAAAGGTGGAAACAAATCGTACAAGTAGTAAACTCCATAATTTTGATTGCATTACAAAAGGAATAACGTCCTCATTTCGACGCTTAATTTGAGCTTTTATAGATACAAGAAAAAGTATTTTTAAATTGCTTATTTGAATGACCTATACATTTATATTTATCCTATATTTGAGTCACATTAAAATTTATTTTCATTCTTTTATTCATTTTCAACTACACATTTTTCAATAGAATAATATTTTCCTTCAAATCAATAACTTTTCTTTCTTTTTCAATCACATGTTCTCCATCAATCTATTATTCTAAAATACATTCTTACAAAATAATATGATTCAAACACACCATAAGTAAAGAAAAATAAAGAGATGGTGATAGCTAACATGTCAAATCATATTATAGTATGTGAGAACATAAAGCTCATATTTGAATTTCATTTTTCAAAATAATAATAATAATAATAATAATTTGTAATAGTAATTTTTAAAAAAATATGTGATTAAAAGCATGAACACATTTTGAGTTTACATTCTAATTATTTTATTGAGAAAATATGTGGTTAAAAATAATAATAATAAATAAAGAGATGGTGATGGCTAACATTTCAAATCATATTATAGTACTTGAGAACATAAAGCTCTTATTTGAATTTCATTTTTCAAAATAATAATAATAATAATAATTTGTAATAGTAATTTTTTAAATAATGTGTGATTAAAAGCATGAACACATTTTGAGTTTACATTCAAATTATTTTATTGAGAAAATGTGGTTAAAAATGAGCTAAAAATAAATTTTTAGATAATAAAACTCCAACATGGACAAAATAAACAATCAATAATGTAGATATTATGCTACTATTTGGTTTATATTAAAATGAGATTTAAAAAAAAAATTGTATTTTGAAATAGTGATTTTTTTTTTTGGAAAATGATATTTAAAAATAAAGAATTTTTTTTAAGTTTACGTGAAACATTATTTTATAAGAGAATGTGATTTAAAATTGGCAGAAATTGCTTAGTGAAATTCATGTCATAGTTAATCATTTATGTAATCTCTATTTAGATCCTAAAAACGAATATGAATGAGGGTCATGACAATGTCTTTACATTAAAAATGTTATATATTAATAGTTTTATTATATGATGTAGTGGTAAGTTGGTATTTCACCTAGAGATGAAGATCTATTGTGATAATGGAACAATTTTCATTAATTTAGGTACGAAATGCGATAGCGTTATGAAATTTGAAATTAAATTGAAGCTCATCGACTAAATCCCTATTTGGCCCACATTTCTTAAAACATAGCCCTTGTTTGGGCTCTGTTTTAGCCCTATTTAATGATCATTATTTTGAGAAAATGAAGTTTTGAATAGTGATTTTTTGGATAATATGAAAATGAGTATGAGAATTAAAGAGTTTTGAAATAATGGTTGTCAAATAGAAGTTTAATGAGGTTTTAAGGAAAAATGTTTTAGAATAATAATTTTTTGAAAAATTGTTGGTAAAGAAGAAGGAATTTTTTTGAATTTACAGGAGAGAAAAAATGCATTTTAAATTTAATGGAGCCCAAATAAGGGTTTATTTTTCTCAAATTCATTTCAAACCATATATTTTATAAGATCTACAATTTTTATTATTTTTTTAACCATACATTTTATCTTCAATTTTTATTATTTTTTTAACCATACATTTTATTCTTTTAATAAAAGTAATATTTTTATCCAAACTAAACAGAGGTTAAATTGACTATTTTTGGAAGCTCAGTGACTGCAAATAAAATTTACCCAATTGGTAAAAAAGGTCACTTTCGTAATCTTACTCCTAATTAACTATACCGTTTTCCAAATAAAAAGAAAAAAAATTGAAAATCTTGAAAAATATGGAGACTTCCCTCATACACCTCAGGACGTGACCGTTTTTATTCCAAAACGTTCCCTTCCATTTCTCCGAGCGATTCATTCCCCCTCCTTTGAATGTCACACAAACTTGCACCTATACACACACACACACACACNGCAAATAAAATTTACCCAATTGGTAAAAAAGGTCACTTTCGTAATCTTACTCCTAATTAACTATACCGTTTTCCAAATAAAAAGAAAAAAAATTGAAAATCTTGAAAAATATGGAGACTTCCCTCATACACCTCAGGACGTGACCGTTTTTATTCCAAAACGTTCCCTTCCATTTCTCCGAGCGATTCATTCCCCCTCCTTTGAATGTCACACAAACTTGCACCTATACACACACACACACACACACAGACATATATATATATCGATCGAGGGAGGGAGAGAGAGAGTTGAAGACGGGGGAATTGGAGAAGAAGATGTTTTACTCACAAATGCTTCTATCAAAGAAGGGGCCTTTGGGCACAGTTTGGTTTGCTGCTCATTGTTTCAAAAGGCTTAAGAAAGATCAAGTTAAGCAGACCGATATTTGTTCTTCCGTGGGTCTGTCTCTAATCTCTCTCCTCTTTTTTTCCCACTGTGTGATGTTAAGCTAAACTTCTAAAAGTTGTTTTTTTCTTAAAGTTTCTCACTTGTTTTCCCATGAATCGAGAAGGTTTTTCTGCTATTCTTTTCCACTTTCTGTTAAAATATTGACTTGTTAACCTCTTCCCTGGGATTTGAATACACTAATGGAACTGTGTTTTTAAAATTTTGTCGAATTTTAAAAACGTTAATGTAAATATTGAGTGTTCATCACACACAGTTGTTGATAATTACTAGTTCGTGTTTGGTTTCCCTTAATTCGTATATCTGGGCTTCTTTTGTCAAGGTGTTTGCTATTAGTAAATATGTTTAGTACATTGATTCCTGACTGAAAATATATTTGTATATGCTTCTTTATTTGTATTTTTTGTATTCATGATAACCTTACTGTAGGGGTTTTTAATATGAAGGGAGAAGGATTTTGTTGATGCTAAATTTGTTGGAGATTGTTACCGTATGTTATCTTGCCACGTTCATTTTTGATCATAAGCTAGTAGCCTTTTTACAAATTTTATTGTTTTGATGTCAATAGGAGTTCTCTTCATTGATTTAATGTAGTAGTATAGGGCGCCAGAGCAGGTTTAATATAGCTTTAGGTAAAGGTTTCCATGATTTTCATTCTCTTGCAGGCAGCCTTGTGCTGCTCGTCTGATCAAATAATTTTTTCTTCTCATTGTTTGTTTGTTTGTTTTTGTTTTCGTTTGTTTGTTTTTCCCTTTTTTTCTTTGTTTTTTTTTTTTGGGCTTATTTTAACCCTAAATAAATTATTATTCAGATACGAAAGATATTTGTTTGGTAACGATATGCTTGCTAGTTGTAGTGAAGCCTAGCATACAAGTAACTAAAGGTGATACTGGAAGTTATTTGGTATATCCTAATAGTAATTGTATTGTAATCATATTTTATGACTTTTGGAAGAAAATGTATTATGTATCAACATTTTAAGACTTGTATAAACAGATTAAAGAGGTTCCCATTTACTTGATATCACCAAATTTCTCTTTCTTTGCCATTATGAACATTAGATAATAATTTGTGTTGTATGAATTCGAATTATTTTTTCCATCAGTAAGTTTTGTATTCATATATCTAATACTCTGTCTCTGATTTATCTAATCTCATTTCTTCATGCAGATAAGATTTTACTTGATGAAGTTCCGGTGGTAACATATCGAATATTAGCCTATCTTCTTCTGGGTGTTGTGAGAATATACTCGAAGAAAGTCGAGTATCTGTTCCATGACTGCCATGGTGTTGTGGCTAAACTCAGTAACTTTAAGGTTGGCAAAAGGAAAGATGCAAGTATTGGTGGTATATGCGCATCTCATTACTCCATCACCTTTCCTAAGAGATTTGAACTTGATGCTTTTGACCTAGAAGTCATGGAAGATCAAGATGTAATCGAGTGAGTCAACATTTGAGTTCTATTTACTATTTTGTTCTGTCTATGCCTTTTAGATTATGGTTTTGGATAGCTACTGGTACTTGCAACAATATCTTACAACCTTCTGTTTTTGTATATTTTGTTATGCAGTGGAAATGTGAGATCTCGTGAAGACATCATGCTTGCTGGTATTTTATCTCTCCATCTGTACACTCTTATTATTTATTATGTGCAGTTTGGCATAACTTAGCGTTTTCACTGGTCAGACGAATTGAGGAAGGAGGGCAACACAGTTGACCTGCTTGACAAGGTACATGTTTGAATATCTTTTCTTGCACTCTACTTCCTTTGATGCTGTGATATCTATAGATTGTTTTCATTCTAATATAGAATATTTATGATCAATATTTTCATTTTCATTAAATGAGTGAATGGTAAATTTGTGTGAAAAGAAATGCATGTTTGGAGTGATGCATGGCTTGCATTATCGAGTATTTGATCACTTAGTGTGTCTACGCTTTTGTTATATAAGAAAGGGAGGAAAAGAGTAATGATATTTGGCAATCAGAGGTGAAAGATATTCGGCAAAGTCTGATGAGAAATGATAATTCTTATTGATCTATTTACCATACCTGAGAACTCATTGTCTGGGAATTAACATTTAAGTTTAGGGAATATTAGGGTAAGTGTTGCAGGCTTGCAGCCAATTTTCTGACGTCCCCTCTTGAACTTCAACTTTTGTTTAATCAATATGTTGCTACAATTTTTTCAATATGAAGTTACATACTGCCCTCATTGCTACAGAAAGGATGGCCTTTGGATACTGCATATAATGAAGCTCCTGATGGAAACCTGAATTTATAAATTTGATTTCATTCTTTTAAGTAACAATGTAACCCTGAGGCAGCATTGATTACTACTCTGTTTGGATTCTTTTGAGGACATCCCAATCAAAAAGGCCTTAAGGGTAGTCCATTGTTAAAATTCCCTCGACCAAATGCAAAGATGTCGAAATAGATGTGTTTTAACAAGACTACAAATTCTTTTTTGGAATATCAGGATCATCATCAAGAGAATATTTCCTTTTCCGAAGCTTTTTCATCTGCTTGCACTCCCGTTAGAGAGTAAGTATTTTAAATTTGTATTTCCTCTATTGAGAAGATCAATATAGAATTCTGTCGACTAAAAGTATGTACATTGCCATTTGCAGTGTGTACTGTCCTTATCCTGTGGACGAACAATTGGTTGTAAACCAATCACATAGTATGAGCAACTCACTAGCAAGCATGGAGATATTTCGTGGGACAGAATTCTTTCTAGAAGATCGTCTGGATCCTATGGTATTGGATGAGGATGAAAATGAACAGGGCCGTGATAGACTATCTGATGAAGAGCATGAGGTTGCGAAAGAGAAGACAGAGCATCCTATGAGTAAATTGAACTTACAAGAAAATGAACCACTTGATCTTTCTAGGTCATATGATAAAAATAAGGCAGTAGATGCAGAGCACATGAGACTTCCAGAAATTACTCTATTAGATAGCAGAAAATGTCGGAGGATAGAAGAGTATTCAACATCCATTGCAGTTGATGTAACTTCAGACTCAAAGGATCCCGGTGGTTTGTGCATTCTAGTTTATACCAATATTTTGTTCTTATAACGCTTTGAACACCAGAATGCAATCTTGTGGTCAAATTCCACTTTCGCCCATGCATGAAAATTGTATGTGTCAACCTGCTTGTATGTGTGAGAGAGGACCCATATATTTATTTAAATTTAGCCACAGTTTGAGCCCTTTTTTTCACAAAAAAATGAGTTTTGTAATATTGATTTTTGCGAGAATGATGGTTAAAAGTGCAAATTATTTTATTGGGGGAATCTGCGGTTGAAAATAAATTTGAAAAAAATAATTTTTTAAATAATGGGGGCTTGGTATTTAACATTTAAATCTACTAAATTGATTTGCGTGGGGACAGAGATATGATATGTACCAGAATACCAATTTTTTTACCATATTGGCATTCTTATCTCTCTCTGGTTTCCAATTTCATGTCTCAAACAGATGACATATCTTACCTTGTGTGCATGCTAAATTCTCTGGTATCTTGTTTTGTTAGTAGGTAATGAGTACAGTTTCATAGTGAAAAGATGCCATCAAGTAACTTCTTTCCTCATGATTCTGGTTTCTTGAATGCAGGCACTGCTACGCCGGATATTATGGCTATTCACACTCCAGCTCCTAAGGAGCGTGCAAAAGTTCTGAAGAAGCGTAAGTGTTCGTTCGACGACATCATTGCAGTACCTAACAAGTATGTGCTGTAACTTATAATTTTGAGTCTTTGACCAAGGTTTCAATTGAAGCTGAAACTTTAGATTTTGTATTCACGATGGCAATGCATGTCTTGGAGATAAAAAAATAAGATTCTTATGTTGAGCATGTTTTAGTTAAAATTTATACTTAAAACAAGTTTCAATAAAATATTTTTTATTGGTGAAATTAGAAATAATAAGGTAAGAACTATTTCTAAAATAAGTAACTTGCTTTACTTGGAAAGAAGAAAAATGTATCTATGCAAATAAGAAGTCATTTAAAAGTAAGCTCAGCCAAAATTGTATTTTGATTTCGAACATTGTAAACATGCAATGAAGCATAGGGTCTGGATACTCTCATCAAATGATCTTCTTTGCTTCAACCTATTATCTGTTTAATTCTAATATTCAGTTTGGCGCTTGGTCAAGGAATGTATGCTGAAATTTAAGCCTCCTTTCGGAAAATATTTTTAAATCATTTGTAAATGGCACAGTCCAATGGACCCACAACTATATCTACCACTCATTTCTGTTTATCTATATATTAAATTGTTTATAAATACTTCCCAAATGGATGCTAAGTGAAACTTATGCCGAAAATTATCTTCTAATTTTGTAGGATGTTCAAGCAATGGATAGATGATACAAGTAACTTAGTATGTAAGAGAAAGAATGCGCCTTGTACCATTTTACATGCCTGGAGAGCTCATAAACTTTCTAATCTCCCTCAGACTTTCTTGGACCCTCTGTTTGCCTGTGAGTTCGTTTGGTCGTTTTGGTAGTTTTGTGCAAGCCTGCAACAAGTAAAATTCGCTTGTACTATCAGTCCTCACTTATTGCTTGCAATCCAACTTTCAATGGAGCAAGTTGTTGCATAGTTGTATTATCAGTCCTACCAAGGGAAACCACTCAAATCTCCATTAGTTCTTCACGTGCCTTCACGTATCACTATGTGATGCTAGATTTATTGTCCAGAAATTTGAAGTGAAGGAATGTTTCCTTGAGGGCTGACAATGCTTACTGTCACTGGGGACACTGATGGTGCAGCTATAATAAAAGGTTATAGAACCAATTTCATTGTAATATTTTCACCCTGGTTATGTACATGCTGTGTGCAGGTATCTCACTAGATCTTCGATCACTTGAGTGCAAAAAGATATTGCCAACTGAGCCAACTGAAGCTGTGGAAATATTTGCAAGTCAAAATGAAGCAGGATCCTCTATTACACCTAAATCTCGAGAACAAACTCCAATGGTTCCTGCAACTCCTGTAACTCATTTAACCTCACCACGAGTGCAGGAGAGCAAAGGAGCAGGATCCTCTATTACACCTAAATCTCGAGAACAAACTCCAATGGTTCCTGCAACTCCTGTAACTCATTCAACCTCACCGAGAGTGCAGGAGAGCAAAGGAGTTTCTGACATTATGGAACCTTCAACCTCAAATGAAATCCCGGAGAAGGTGTCTTCTCCAAGTGAAGACCTAAAATTGAATGTTTCTTTAATGAATGAGGTATAAATTTTTTTATCTTTTGAGCTCTACACTGTAGTTCACACTCATTACAAATTTCCAGTTAGGAGTGTTTGGATATGCTTAACTGAAGTCAAACTTATTTGGATATAATATTTTTCCAATGTGTTTATGTTTTACTTTTTTCTTATAAGTTAAAAACTTGTTAAGTAAAAAAAATATTTTGAGAGTTTGGAGGAGGTTACTTGAGCATCCGTTTGGCAAAATTTATATATTATTTATAAATGGTCAAACATCATTTTCAATCACATATTTCAATAGCCTCTCAAGTACCATCCACTACTAGTTTCTATCTATTTCTAAATTTAACCGTTCAAAAAGCCTTCCCAAACGGAGGTAAGTACCAACTTAAAGTTTAGGGTGTGTTTAATGGATATTGTTGAGGAAATAATATATTTAAATAGTGATATAATGGAAAATACGTGGTTAAAAAGTAAGGAAAAATAATTGATGTGATGGAAAATATTATTTTATTGAAAAATGGGTGGTGGAAAATGAGTTTTGAAGGAATGTATTTTGAAACAATGTGTATCAAACAGGGTTTAATTTAAAGCTTGTGTATTTGCTTATAAGTAAACTTACAATTATGTCCTCTGAGCCAAATTTGCACATAATGGGACATTTTGGACTTCACTTCCAGAGAAACGTATTTGAAAAGAGTACATTGCAGAGAGATTTATTTGGTGGTGTTGGTTGCACTATTCGAGTACGATGGTTGATCATGCATGTAAAACAAATTGTTGCTATATAAGAATCTCATATTAAAGTCTCTTACAGCTTGAATTGCCAGAGGTTTTTCTTTTTTGAGTTGTACAACTTGGCACGTGAGAAATTAAATGTTTCTTCTATGCTTTTATCAGGAAACAGATTCATCTGAAGAAAGTGGCCGGGAAAAAAGTAAGAAATTTATTTTATTTGCTTAGTGCTTGTGTGAAAGTGATTATTAGAAAGGTGATTTTTTGGAGAATGTGTGGTTAAAAAGTGATAGAACCCCAGTTGATGTAACTTGATAGATGAATTCCTTCGCTGAAAATCTGCAAGAAAAAAAATACCCAGAGATCACAAATGGTTTATGAAGATGATTGATTGAACTTTAAAATAACGGACACATTCCAAAGCCTGAAGCTGAGTTGGCATCCTCATATTGGTTGTAACCATTCCCTTCTTCCTTGCATAGGTGAATCTTATGGGGGGTCTATCAAAAAGTAGGGAAAGTTATGAGGGGACTTAAAAATAATATATTTTTGGGAGGACGTGTTGGGGAAGGTGATTTTCACATAATCACTCCCAAAAATGGCTTATTTGTTCAGTCATGATTTTATTTATTTACTTTTCCTAGCTGTATCGCATTTTCATTACTCTCTTTGTTAATTGCAGATATGCTTTCTGCAAGAACAAAGTATGACAATCTCTCTCTCTCTCTCTCTCTCTCTCTCTCTCTCTCTCTCTCTCTCTCTCTCTCTCTGCATTTGTGTGTGTCAAAGTCATTTTGGTTTTATTTCCGTTGTGTGCTATGCAGAACGATTGCAAGATATCTGTATGGAAACTTTGTTAGAAGAAAGATATACAGAGAGGATGCTGTAGTGAAATTGTCGCAGGTTCTCGAAGGAAAAACCAAGAAAGGAAGTGCGAGGCTA
>CAIGRK010241444.1:0-10420 GCA_903798315.1 Fraxinus greggii | reverse complement strand
TGAAAAGTTACTGGCAGTTGCTGGGGAGAGAGAGAGAGAGAGAGAGAGAATAATGTAGTATGAAATGAGGGAAATGTACAGTAAGTTGAACAGTATTTGAGGAATTTCATTGAATGGACGAAAATGACCTTCATTAAAATGGTCAAAATATCTTTTATTTTTTATTTTTCAGGTTTACTAATGGCAATATGGACGAAATCCGTCCAGATAGACCTCTGCCGCATATTTATTAAAGGTTTGGGACCTCCGCTGGCATAAGTCAAAGGTTAGGGTAAAATGCTCAAAAAGTTGAAAGGTTTTGGACCTTTGCTGCAATTATCCCTTCATGTTATGCAAATGGTTACTCCGTTAGTTAAAGTAACATTTAATTTTATACGAAACTCTTAAATTCCCACTTGAAAGAATGTACGATAATCACAATTCAACCTAAAAGCCCGATTGTTGAAAGTATATCCCATTTTAATCTCTTATCTAACCATAATCCTCAATCAATTATCCACGATTAGTGATGTGAAAATGAGCGAGCAACCCAGCTATGCGATAACCTCGAACATTGGAGTTTAAGATAAAAACCATCCTAGCTTGTTTCGAGCTAGTTCATGAGGTAGTTCGCCAATTATGGCAAGATATGCCAGGTTGAATTCAAATCTAACTTCATATGAAATATGTGAATGAAAAGTTGATAAATATTATGGATCTCACAAAATATTTGATTAAAATAAATGTTAAGAAAAATTGAAATTTAAGAAATGGCAAGAAAAATTGAAATTTAAGAAATGGGCCAAACTTGATTTAACTGATGCACCCACCGCTTCCCAAGTCCCAACTACTAACACGTCATTCTCTTTTGGAAAAATTGCAGTGCAGGTTCCAAATCTTTTATTTTGTTGCAAAATACCCCTTAACCTTTCATTTATGCAGTCGTGGTCCCAAACCTTTAACTTTAATTGCATCCGAGTCCACTGAACAGGTTTCGTCCAAAATTTCGTTAGTCAACACTGAAATTTGAATTTTGACTCAAATTAAATAAAGGGTAACCAAAATCTGAGTAGGTGGTGGCATAACCTATGATGGCGGTGAGCCTCCCACGAGCTTCACTAGTTTCTTTCCTACTCATACGGTATACTTTCCATCGATATTAACGTTATTTATAGCTTCACCAATTTCTCCAAAAAAAAATTGGGTTTATGCTAGCCATGATAGATGTGTAAAGGAGAGGCAACGCATTGGAAGATGAAGATTTTCAAGAATTAGACCAAATAGTGTCAACCATAAAAAATCGAGTAAATTCAAGAGAACCCTACCATCCCCACCCCCAAAAAATAAAAACTAGAACCCAATAAATGGAGGAAAGCCCTCATTCAATTCTATCAAATCCATCAATACCTTTCTTAATTAAGAACATTTTACTCTACACAAAAATTTGAAGCTGTCTTCCCTTCAATCCCAGCTCCAATTTTTGCTACTTTATATAGGTTTGGGCAATATAGCTTTTTTTGAATTTTACCAGCCTAACATTTTTGAAACAAAATCATATTAGGGTTTTCAATTTTTTTGGGATTATCCGTATCCCCAATACTTTAACGAGTACACGACTATCAAGGGATGTGATCCTGTCCACACGTTCAGGAGATGGGTATTTATGAATTTGTTTGACTTGAATGAGAGTCTTCTTGATTTGTTTGGTAATTAACATGATGTTATGAGTTTAAGCGACTGGGAAATTTAAAACTCATTTGATTAAGAAGTTGTTGGAGACCTGTACTAAAGTGGCGATGGTAGACGGTGTAGTAGTGACGATGGTGGTTAGGCTGTGTGATAGTTACTGAGTTGTGGTTTTTTATTTTGGGGCGGGCCGGGTGGGGGGTAGGGATGAGAGGGTTAGGAGAAGATGAAGTTGATTTTTTCAATTTTTGGTTTTATATTTAATTATAGAAAATATAAATTTACTATTTTACCCTTCATTTGATTTGTCAATTTGAGTCAAATTTCAAATTTCAGCGTTGAATCTGTCCAATGGACTCTGGCTGCCATTCAAGTTAACGGTTTGGGAACAGGACCGTAAAAATGAAAGGTTAAGGTATATTTTACATAAAATGAAATTTGGGATCTCTGCTGCAATTTTCCCTACTCTTTTTGGATTTTTGTTATTGTGACTGAACTGACCCATGGGCCATGATTTGACATTTTCCTTTATTTTGGACCGTACCCGGCACCTGCGTGAACTGTGAACCATAGACAGGGAAATTGTTAAAATTCAAACCTAATGGCTCCATTTTTTTTTTTAATTTATTTTCAATTACTCGTACTTTCATAAAATAATATTATATATAAATCAAAAAAATTTATTATTTTTTAACTACATAATCTTTAAAAAAAATTACTATTTCAAAACACGTTTTCATTCAAAAAATCATTTTAATGGAACCATCGAGGTGCCAAAGCTAACCGTACTAGATCAAAATTGGATAAAATTGCATTGTTGGCCCTCAACCTTTAAAACAAAAGAAAAAAAATATCAGCATTTCATTCTAGTTGTCCTATATGTTTTCAATTACGAAAATCATTTAAATGTTTTTTTTTTTTTCCAAATTGACACGTTATCTTCACAAGAATGTACCATACTTCAAAATTTTTGAGCTCTAGCTCAAGTTGGCATTTAATAATTTGTCAACGACAAGAAAAGTAACGACTATTAGTAAAACAACACTGAAATGTTATCAATTTGTTATTCTCTAAAGATTTGAGATGAGTGTTGCATGGCACAATATTGGAGTATTAGTCCAATTTTTCAAAAAATATATGTATCACTCACAATTGGTAACTGAAGTTTGTATAATGGAAAATGCTAGCGTTTACACGCCCGGGTACCCATAGCAAAGCCCATAAAAATTAAATTTATCTCATTCCATTCTTTGCCGTTTTCTACAATTCCAACATACTAAAAATGCATTTGGGAAGTGGATTTTTATATTATCTTTTAGTCAAGTATTTTTGTTTTATCTACACTTTGTTTAATTCACTTATTATCTACACTTCGATAGGATCTACACATAAATATCACTTAATTTTATTTTAATCACTTTCCAAACACGTTAATACTGTTCATTTTTTTATGACCTCAACAACCATTTCACTAATTCTACTCTACTCGCTGTTTATCAGAAACGCAATAAATGTGGAACACAATCGTTCCAAACTAGCACATCACAACTAGACAAAGAGATAGGAAACAATAGTGTAGACTACCATATTCTCCTCGCGAAGTATACAGCAGGACGAGACACAATGTACAACATTCATGAGATCCAATATTGTTCAGATTTGGATGAAGTTGTTTTACCAAGTCGAATGGTAATTTATCAATGGCCCAATATATGCTTTTCATAAGGTTTTAGATATGGGCCAGCTTAAGTGACCGTTTCTCAGGCATATGTTGTTGATAGAGGCTTTTGTTGTTTAGGCCCAATGAAAAAAGTAGGATACATTACACGATGATTAAATTCACTCATGACCACTAAATTTTATATTTATTGACATTATACAGTCTAAATTAATTTTGATTTACCATGATCACTTTTTTTTTTTATAACTATGAATGCACTTGTTCTGGTTCTTTTAACAATTGGAACTACTGTATAACAAGTNAAAGTGTTGGTCTTTTCCGGGTCGAGCCAAGCCATGGTGTCGATAAATTATCCGACATCTATTTTAAATCGTCGCCCGGATTTATTGGGTGTCAAAACCCAACACCACTAATTTTAATTTAGAAGTTCTTTTGCCCACCTTTGATGATTGGCCATGAATGCACTTGTTCTGGTTCTTTTAATAATTGGAACTACTGTATAACAAGTGAAGCAAGATCCACAAGATTATAAATATCTTTTCAGAATTCAAATTTGTGATTTAAAATATTTTACACGGTCATACATATTGATTGTCGATTTAGAGGAGGAATCGACACAATTTTCCACTCTGATTGATTTGCACGTGTTATACTTATTATAGCCTTTGAAGCTGGAAGAAACTGGGGTGAGAGGATCTGATGCGGCTAATGTGTGCTACTTAAGAGATTTGGCGGATGCAGAAAAACTTGTAAACGTCATGCAGTCCTTTAGTGGTGGAAATGCCATTGTCATCGGTGGAGGCTATATAGGAATGGAATGTGCCGCATCTTTGGCAATAAACAAATTAAAAGTCACTATGGTTTTCCCCAGGGCACATTGTAGTGAGTAATTTTATCTGCATTCTGCTCTTCTACTTCATTTCCAGTTTTAGTTTTTGAAGTTCCATTATGTTGTCAAATGTAGTTACATTTATGGCATGTTTGGTAAAGATGAACAAGACAGTATTGATAAAGAAAAGATGTATAGTGTAGTATGTTCCAAACATGTACTTAATGAATTGTGATGTATCTTTTTGTTCTTTTTCTTTGTTTTTGGAAGGAAGGGAAGACAATTACTATTACGCGATACCTCATTGTTAGATACTATTAACCATTATTTTCTAGCGTCAAATTATTAATGGCCAAAAAATGTGACCGTTTTTCAAGTACGAAACAAGTGGTGCTTTATGCACTAGATGTTGTGTTGATAAAATATCGTATGCACATTCTTTCATCCTTTTTTTGGTCTTTTTCGGTGCAGTGGCTCGTTTATTTACCCCCAAGATTGCCAGTTACTATGAAGAATTTTACAAGTCTAAAGGAGTGAAGTTTGTCAAAGGAACTGTCTTGACATCATTTGATTTCAACACAGATGGGAAGGTAAAATCTTTTTGCATTTGCTGCTGTAAAATCTACAATATGATAAATTTCTTATTTACTGCTTCAAAATATAGCAACTCCAGTCAACACTGCCGTTGAATGTTCTTTGCACTGCTCAACTGTAGCACAAGGATAATAAGCATAGCACTTCGGCTTGGCTTGCCCACCGCACCCACACGACTCTTCAATCTCAAAAACAATGGGTGTGATCATAGCCATTAAAAAGTGAAATAAAATTTTATTAAGGAGAATTTTCATCTCATCATAGAAGTAGGTCCAAAGTGATGTTTTTCATGACTTCTTTTGCATACCTAGGCTTTTTGCAATTTTACTTCGTTTCCATTCTAATACTAATTGCATTTTATCGATATAATTCCGTTGCAGGTCATTGCTGTTAATTTGGGTGACGGAAGTAAGCATCCAGCAGATATGGTTGTCATTGGGATTGGTATCCATCCAAATACAAGTCTGTTCGAAGGCCAACTAACCTTGGAGAAGGGGGGGATCAAAGTGGACTTTAGGATGCAATCTAGCAACACCTCTATCTATGCTGTTGGGGATGTCGCTGCATTTCCAGTCAAAATGTTTGGAGAAACACGAAGGCTCGAGCATGTTGACTCTGCGCGAAAGTCGGCAAGGCATGCAGTTGCAGCAATTATGGAACCAGAAAAGACAGGTGAATTCGACTACCTGCCATTCTTCTACTCAAAAATCTTCACACTGTCTTGGCAATTTTATGGGGAAAATATGGGGGAAGTTTTTCATTTCGGGGATTTCTCGGGAAAGACATTCGGAGCCTACTGGATACATAATGGTCACCTAGTCGGATCATTCCTCGAGGGTGGAACTAAAGAACAATACGAGGCTATAGCTAAGGCCACAAGGCTGAAACCTGCAATTGAAGACTTAACCGAGCTCGAGAGGCAGGGTTTGGGTTTTGCCTTGACCGTGAGCCAGAAACGTCCCCCATCCCAGCCTATTATTGGTGGTGGGTCAGGGCGGGTTCCGGATAAGAAACCTATTTATGCATGGCGTGCAACTGCTGGAATTATTTTGGCCGCGTCTATAGCAGCCTTTGCTTACTGGTATAGTAGGACGGAAGGTGGTGAAATTATTGTTTTTGACAGCACAGCATGTCTGAAGAATTTGAGAAATCTTATACAATAATGCTCATGTTGTAGAATTTTTAGAGGAATGAGAGACATAATATTCGACATTACATTATAGTTCCATCTCCGAGCAAGAAATTGCTTGAATTATTGTTCTAACGGACATATTCTTGACTCGATCTGTACATTTGTTTAACATATAGCATCAAACCTTGGTCTATATCGAATTCTACAGAATGCGTCTGAAGATTGTTGAATGTAGTGCTTGTTGACATATTATCATTTACATTCTGCAAGAAGTCACTACGGAATCATATCTAGTTTTCAAACATGTGTGTCAGTGTGTGTATAATTTTTAACATAGAATTCAATTGAATAACTTAAACCTTGCAATTAACTAAAGCGTAGCTTCAACATGTGCAAGTGCAATGCATCAATCTGAACAAAATAAAAGGTGATGGCTATTGTACATATGTGGTCTAAGGGACAACCATTGGCTTCAACAACTTAACCCCTGTATGAGGCCATTTTGTATCATATTTTTATAAAAATTCTAGCCGTTATATTGGACTTGTGAGACAAAGAGCCGTATATTTTAACTGAATTACAGAAGAATTATCAATGTTCCCCTACACAAAAATAAAAAGATAAAATCATTCTTCTTTAAGAAAGGATAATTCCGATAATTCACAGCATGTGCAGTCAATAATTATAGGTTATTTGAGTCCCACCTACATGCTCAAACGGTCAAAAAATGTATTCTGTATTTGGCCAAAATGGCTTCCAAACACATCTCACATATTTAGAGACCCAATGGCCAATCGAATCGAAACTCTGCCTAAAAATTTGTGGGCATTGAATCCTTTCATAGCTCAAATATATGTATAAAGTCATAGTGAACACGACCGATCAATTCAATAACGTAATAGTAATAGAAGTCGCCGGGGAAGTATAGAAAACATCCAATTTGACATTAGAAGAGGCTTTGGCACGTTGAGGATGGCTCCTTCTATCTTATCTGCTTATTGCTGCTTGGTTCCATACTGCTTTAGACATTATTTATAAATATTATATATTTTCCTTAAGCTAAGCTTGGGCATTTGGTCTAGTGGTATGATTCTCGCTTTGGGTGCGAGAGGTCCCGAGTTCGATTCTCGGAATGCCCCTTTTTGATTTTTCTTTTTTTTTTTTGCATTTCGGTTTTCATTTTTGGGCTTGGACTACACAATCATGGGCCTAGACCTTTTCTGAACATATAATGTAATGGCCCATAGGCCCATCAAAATTTTAGCATTTCCGTTTATACGTAAATTGGAATATTACATCGCCAAACTTCCACCTCCTTATCCTATCCTCTCCATCTTCTTCCCCACTCCCTCTTTCTCTCTCTAAATTCAACAATGGCTTCCTCATTATCCTCAATAACCCTCCGTCCGTCCACTTACCATACGCCCTCCGCTGTTTATCCTGGGCATCCCTCAGTCACCTTTCCAAAACAATCCATTGAGTTCCTCAAAAAAACAAACCCCAAACTCCGCGGCCGCGCCGCCTTCCCCCGCCCCCCCGCGGCTGTAGAAGCTCCCGGGAAGGTTGTCGAGCTCGGTGATCAGATCTCAAACTTGACGCTTGCTGATGCTCAGAAACTCGTCGAGTACCTCCAGGACAAGCTCGGTGTTTCTGCTGCTTCTTTCGCCCCTGTAGCCGCCGTTGCCGCTCCTGGAGGAGCGGGAGCGGCTGATGCTCCCGCTGTGGTGGAGGAGAAGACGGAGTTCGACGTGATGATTGAGGAGGTGCCGAGCAATGTGAGGATTGCTACTATTAAAGCAGTTAGGGCTTTGACAAATTTGGCATTGAAGGAAGCCAAGGAATTGATTGAGGGATTGCCGAAGAAATTTAAGGAGGGAGTGTCTAAAGATGAAGCCGAGGAAGCCAAAAAGCAGCTCGAAGAAGCAGGTGCTAAAGTCTCAATCGCTTAGGTTTTTTTTTTTTCCAATTAAATATCAAATTGAATGGAAATTGTGATAAATTTTGAATGATTTGTGTACTTAAGACTTAGTTGTAGATGCAGTCAATCTTCTTACCAGTCATTCGATTAAAACCCAACATTTCGATTGCAAAATTCTGTGTTTGAACTGAACTGCTATTTTCATTCTACTCTGTACATGTACGCATTCGTATATTTTCTTAGTTCCTGGGATTTTCATGAAATACCATCATATTATTGCCATTTGTATTTGGTGGGAAGAATTGGTTAGCTCTATGCTTTGGATAATAGTGTTGAGATTCTTTTGGAAAGGAATAATACAGGTTTAGTGGTGTGTGTTATGGTATCTTGACCCAATAGAAATAGACACGATTAAAGAAGAGAAGAGATACCAACAAATATGGTGATATTGAAATCTTAAAATGAGTGCCCATATGATTATGAGCTACTTGAAATTCATCTGATGCTGTGATGTATATCAAGATTGACAGGACATTGTAGGCACAAGTTTGCCCGACCGATGCTTGTTATTTTATTAACATGATTTGGGATTTAGATATAGAAAATCTTGCAGAGTCGAATCTGGCTGGCTGGCTAAGAACTATTGTCTTGTATTACTAGGTAGCAGATTGTATGTACAAGTTTGCCCCGACCGACACTTGTAATTTAATCAACATGACATGGGATTTAGATATAGAAAATGTTGCAGAGTTGAGTCTGGCTGGCTAAGAACTGTTGTCTTCTATTACTACGCAGCAGAATGGAATTGCATAATGCACATTTTTGCCTCTGCCCTACCCGGAATGATTTCTATTGTGTGATGACATCCATCTTATGTTCTATTCACCTATATTGTCTCTTGATTAGGTGGCGCTGCGACATTTTTGTTACTTCATCTTATTCACATTTTATATTATATAGAGATGGCAATTCCCCGCCCCGCCCCGCCCCGAATGGTGCAAAAAACAGTTATGCTCCATAGTCAAATCAAGGGACAAAATACATGTCACCTCATCATCTGTCAACAAAGATGTAAACAATTTCTATACAAGTAGCTTAATTGTTTATATAATATTGTAATGCATAACAAATCTAAGAGAATAATGCTCAATAGCTCCAGTGATGTTGAACACAACATGTTATATGTACAATAAATGAGTCATATTGACCCCTTTGATGGCATAGATTTCTACACATAAAATCGGATTTGCATTTCAGCTACAAATGATACGAGGTTTCATTTTCTTGCCAGACTATACCTCGATAGTTTTATTTATTACAATTTCAATGTTTCTCTGCCTGTATGGTAGAGAGGTATACGTATGTTTTCCTTGTTATTTTTGTTACAAGCATTAAATTTTACCGATTATGGAATAAAATGGACAAATATGAAATTACTTCTTTTAGTTGAAGTATTTTAACTAACAAAGCGATGAAACCTGTCTCCATCACGGAAAATAAATATCTCAGTTATTCCTGGTTGGTCGTCAAGAAGGGAACCCAGGCCTTTATGCATGAATGAGAGTAGGATGTTGCCAAAACATACTTAAAAAGTTAAAATTTCAATTATTGGGATTCTCGACTATCAGAAAGGATATTGGGTCTAACTCAACCTAATAAAATCGGTTTGTTAGGAGAGAATTGTCCTCACCTTATTAAGTGGATCTTGTATGTATCATCAGCCAATGTGAGACTCTAATACGTCCCTTCACGCATAGCATGGACTATGTCAAACAACTGTGAACAAATCAATATTGGGTGCATCCAATATTGCAAAAATGTGCATGCTCTGATACTATATTAGAAAAGATATTGGGTCTAACTCAACCTGATAAAATCGGCTTGTTAGGGAGGATTGCCCTCACCTTATTAATTGGATCTTATATATATCACCAGCCATTGTGGGACTCTAATATCGACCTACTTAAATTAAATTTAAATAGAGATTATGTGATGTTGCTAAACGTTGGTGGATGGTGGATATGTGATTAAAAAGTGGACAAAAAAAATGATGTTTGATCGAACTTTTTACAAAACAAGCACTTGGATTTTTGGGGAGAAACTTGTATCCATTGACACAGTCAAAATTCTAATCTATAACGGAAAATAAATGGCAGAAAAACTAGAAAAAACTAATTAAATATTGACAATTAATCTACTCGTCGAGTCTTGAATCTTGATAGCTGCAAGCAATTCTTCGACTGATAGGCTTATTTCATTTTTGATCCATGAATCCAAATCTGCATAAAATATCCAGCCCAATGTATTGGCCCAATCGATGACCCACATCCCCGCGTGAGCCAAGGCCCGAAGCTGCCACACGCGCACATCGCAATTGCCCTGCGTCTCTAATGAAAATTAACAATGCTATTTTTTATTTTTTATTTTTTGATAACCCAGGTGTCCCAATTTCGTCAGACTATATCCTGGACTCCAAGCGTCCGGCCCCTCATCCGCTCAGGCAAGGTAAATCGCGGGATGTGCCCGAGTTGGCTCCCTTCTGAACCGCTTATACTCCTGGCCCCAAGAGAGCATTCCTCACAGCCTTCCACACCCTTGCCT
>CAIGRK010241414.1:0-14836 GCA_903798315.1 Fraxinus greggii | reverse complement strand
ATAACATTTAGTTATTCCCATAATTGAAAATTAACCCCTAAATTCTATTTTATTCATTTTAAACCCTTATTAAATACTCATTTCCTTTATTGTGAATAATTAATTTTGGTAATTTCAAAATGACATTCTAGATTAGTAAAAAAAAAAAAAATTAAGCTTGAAAGACTTACGTACCCGTGTCTGAAATTTGAACTCTTTTTCGTCATGTTCCCGTATCCTACATTTTAAAAAATAAAAGATCTGACACTTAGATATATACCCGTATCCGAGTTCGAGTATCATAGGTTGTAAGTGACGGACTAGTTGGTGAATATATCCAAACTCGTTTCTCCCCTTTGAGTTGAGGAAATTGATACTTTTCCTGGATGTATCAGTCTAAGCAGGATACAATGTACATTAATATAATTGATTATTCTTTAAGAAGAAGATAGTGTTGGTGGATGTGATTCAATAGAGGGGCCAAGGCGGCAAATGTAGATCTTGTCATGTCGCGTCATTTAAAGATATATTTATATAGTTAAAAGAATGGTTAATCTCATTAGGTCGTGATGGGCAATGGGAGCAGGAATGACTAATCTCATATAGTTCAGAATGGAGTTCTCTTAAGAATGTATCTCATATATTAAACAAAATCGAATGCCTATATATAGATGGATGAAAGATGTTGACCTGATTCCCTTCCCATTCTTCTGAACCGAAGCCACCTTAACAGACTTTCAATACACGTCAAACTTTATTTATATGCTTGATATACATTTTGGTGATGCAGTTAGATAGGGGGTTGAAGGAAGACGGGCTTTCTAGAACTTGGAGATTATTGAGCTATAATTTTTTCTTTCCGTGTGAAAAAATGTGATAAAATAATTTATTTTGTATATTTAGCCTGCTTTTGACGAAATCTATAAATAATGGATAAATGGTCAAAAACTTTATCTTCAACTACACATTCCAATAGACCCACTTACCCACTTATGCACCACTCATTTCTATCTTTTTATAAACTTTTCCCAAACAAATGCTTAATGTTGATTTGTCATGATTAACAATCAGAATTACCTAATATTCAATGTCATCATCAAGGTACTTTAGCCAATACATGCAACTTATTAATTTCCCCCATTTATAAATCAAAATGTAATTTAAAGAAGTTAAATTCCATAAAACCTAAATTGTATTCAAAACCCTCACTCCAAAAAACTCCAGCCGTTCATCTTTGATATTATTATGTTGAGTTCTGTCTTTTCCTTTATTCTTATTGCGACATGTTTCTCATGCTTTCCACTTGTTTCTACTCAGATCCGTTTCATGAGGTGAAGAGAAAAAGAGAGAGAAAAAAAGAGGTATCATGTTTGCTGTGTATTTTATTCTCATATTTTATGTGGATCAATTTTTATATATTTTGTGAATTAACTTCAGATTTTGTTTTCTACTTAATACCCATTGCTTTCTAGTTCTTAATTATTTAGTTTTATTACTTGTAAGGCTCGCTTTGCTTGAGATTTTAAATTTATTTAGCCATTCAAATATTTATTTTGTGTCTTAAAAATTATACCAGTTCAATATTATGATTTGTGATCAGTTAGTTGTATTAATCAACATCTAAAATAAGCTAATTTTTGGACTCTGCCTCAGGTTTCAGGATACAAGAGTTCTGATACTGCGGAGCCCAGTATAAATTCTGATGTTGTACCCTTACCAGTGAAATCAAATGCACATTTTGATGAGAATGCTCGAAGAGGTGGATATACTCGAAATGTCTTACCTGGTAATGCACTCTCATGTTTATATGAAGCTTTAAAGGATCAATTTCCACTAGCTCTATGTTCCATTTGTAGTCCTTATGCACTGTCCTTTTTAAAGCTTTGTGGGAATTTGTGGAATTGTGGTACTAGTTGCTTTTGATATGCTTATAGACCAATATGCCTAAGTTTTTCAGACCTTTAGTTATAAACATTTAAGGCGTGACTTCTGAAAACATTGTTTAAATTTGTGAAAAGCGAATTCTTGAGAATATTATTTTTACTTTTAAATGACAAATTCTATTTTCTTCTTGTTTATATCATTGTTGATAGGATCTATGATGTTCGGACTTGGGTACGGATACGTATCTAAGTGTCGGATCTTTTATATTCTAAAATGTAGGATTCGGGGACATGGTTAAAAAGAATCCAAATTTCAAACACGGGTACGTCAGTATGCCTTTCAAATTTCAATTTTTTTATTAATTCAGGATGTTGTTTTGAATAGACCAAAACTAATTATTCACAATGAAGGAAATNATTATTTTTACTTTTAAATGACAAATTCTATTTTCTTCTTGTTTATATCATTGTTGATAGGATCTATGATGTTCGGACTTGGGTACGGATACGTATCTAAGTGTCGGATCTTTTATATTCTAAAATGTAGGATTCGGGGACATGGTTAAAAAGAATCCAAATTTCAAACACGGGTACGTCAGTATGCCTTTCAAATTTCAATTTTTTTATTAATTCAGGATGTTGTTTTGAATAGACCAAAACTAATTATTCACAATGAAGGAAATTGGTATTTAATAAGGGGTTAAGACGAATAAATAGAATTTTGGGGTTTAGTTTTTAATTGTGGGAATTACTAAATGTTATATAAAATAAAAAAATGAGGGACTTAATTGTAATTTGGATTTAGTAGAGCACTAAGTAGCACTATATGGAATCGTTTTCATTTTATACAAACAAAACTCCAAATCACCGATATAGAGAGGAGGAAAAAAAAGAAAATGGAAAGAAAAAAGAAAGAAGAAAAAGAACGTAAAACCTAGCACTGCTGCCTTTCTCAACCCTCTCGGCAATGACACTAGGTTTATAGAGAGCAAAAATGGGAAAGAAAAGGAAAAGACAAAAAAAAGAAGAAAAAGAAGGAAGAAGCAAAAACAACGAAGTGTCCGGTTGAAATTTGGGAGGATCCGACGCATATCCCATGCCATACGCATGTCATGTCGTATCTGACATGGATACTCAAACTATTTCGAAGAGTCTGAACATCAGGGGATATGATCTTTTCGAACAAAATAGAAGGTCTGATTTGCCACAAAAAAACATAAAATGGATTAATGCAGCAGCAACTACCTAACACCCAATGTTTAAAAAGTATCAAGTTATGTACTGAGGTGTTTCATCGTCAGCCTCAAGGCGTTTAAGGTGCAAGCTTCTGCAATAAGTAAAATATTCAAAATAATTTGATAACACAAAAATATGCTTATCATAAATAATAAACCATCGTAAAACTTCATAATGAAGAAAAATAGCAAAACTGAAGTCAAACTTGCAAACGAACATAAAGAATTTGGAAGTAGCAAATAATAAATTCTCAAACTAGTAATCACGTAACAAAATTACAATCTACGATTAGATATAGAAATAACCTGGAATTCTCCCATCATCTACTGATAGGAACATCAACATATTTGCTACTTTTATCGTCCTCATCGACGCAGTTAATTTTTCAACATTTTTGACATTCTCCTGCACGTGCAATTGTTCATTCTCGTCAAGTCAAGGCATAGCATTGACAAAGATCACTCCGTCTGTAAGATTTAGAGCTATTAATGAACACCTTGCACGGGCACAGGTGTGTGCCTTGAATTCTTTTGAAAACACTTCTTCTTTTTGCTTGCTGAAAATTCAATGTTGCAACAGACATGGGATGCATCAGATTTTAATTCTTTAAGATTTTAAATTTCATTTTTATAATTATATATACACAGAACACATGGCATCTCGAACACTTCTCCCTAGTGTCAGTAATTTGCAAAAGCGGTTTGTTGGATACATGTCTATGTGTGTCCGAGGAGTGATGGGTCGAGTGGCTACACTATCTTAGTAGGAGTGTCTGTGCATCATAGGTTGTATTACTCGTTATCAAAGGAAGTAGTTCATATACAATCTTTTTGTGACCTTGTTTGATATATTTAATTATTTTTTCATTTGATTCATAGTTGGGTTCTTAGGTGCTCCTCTCTTTTTATGACTATTGTTTAATGATTGAACACATTTGAGAGTTTTGTAATGTTATTTGCTATGTTGAGTGGGCAAAGGCGTGCAAGTTGTTGAGCTGACTCAGAAGTTGCTAAGAGTACGGCAGTTGGCGATTCTTATATGATTATTTTTGCTTTCAATCACCCAGCATATGTCTCACTTCAAACCCGATCAGCTTGAGCTTTGTAATTCACTTTCATTTGCAATTTGGTTTGCGCATCCTGTACTTGTGGAAGTCCTGTCATTTTGTTCTGCTCATTTTACGCGTCTTGGGTTAATGGATATTGGATTTTCATAGGTATCTATTATGAACATGGACTATCGTTCTTTTTTGTTGGTCATGGACTATCGTTCTTTTTTGTTGGTCATGGATTACAGCCTATAGCTTTCTTACCCTTGATTACTCTAGTGAATAAAAACCCCTAGCCTAATACCCCACCCCACCCCACCCTTCTGGTTTTGCTTTCATCATGCATGGTGTCTATAGATATTGGATTGATAGAGGTATGTGTTGTGGTGACCATTAGTTTGTCATTCCTCTACTCGGGTGTTCTTTGTTCGTAATGAACTGTAGGTTTCTTGCCTTTCCTTGCTTGAAGGGATAAAAACCGGTAGCCACTCTCTCTCTCTACACACACACACACACACTCTCTCTCTCTCTCTCTCTCTCTCCCACATGCACTTGAATCGCTATTCATGTAGGTCTACATATATATGAGTTTACATTTGCTTAGCTCCAATTTGGTGTAGATTAAAATCAGATTTTTAGTAGCTTTTGGTAAAATTGATGAAATGTGTGGTTGAAAAGCTGCGGGTCTTATGAAATGTATGGTTAAAATTAATTGTTGACTTTGACTTGAAATTTTAATCTATAGCAAACGGGGGCTTAATTTAAATATTGATTCTAACGTAGTTTTAAATTTGAATGTATTATAGTATAAAAAAATCTTTAACCCAGAAACCTTTAAATTAAATGTATCTTTAGTTTGAAGCACTCCTTTCTTAGTTCAGGCCTCCTGTTGTTTTTCATTCTCCATCTAAGGCAACCTGCAAACTTCAGTTTAATTATTATTCATTCTCTGTGCAATTTTATGTTATCAATGCACTAATATCTCCCAAGTATTTCGGTTACTTAATTTTTGTGCAGAGAATCATTTTTTTATGGTTTACTCAATTCACGCCATAATAACAACTTGTGTTTTATCATGTACCATGAGGCTTGTATGGACTCTGTTCTTTGACAGATCAAATCTCACTAGATGCAGGTGCTAGCAAAGAGTTTCGTGTTGTTCGAGACAATAGAGCTAACCAAAATGCCAGTAAAGATTTAAAGCATTCACAGAGGTCCACTTCTACCAATGAGCGGGTTTCCTCCGATCTTGTCATAAAGAGGTAGACATAATCAAATTATATAATAACGTTTATGTGGTTGGTTGTTTGTTAAGTTGGTCATATGCTCTGTGCTTTTAATTGAATTCAAGTAGTACTTAATGTCGGATTGCCCAGTTGACATACATTGAGCTGTCTAATGTGGATTTGGTGTAAGAAAGTAACAGGAAATTCTATTATACCTGTGTGATCATTTTTTGAGTTTTAGGTACTTATTATCATGACTAGTTTTCTTTGGCTACCTTGAGCCCTTCTGGCATGCAGAAAAGTTAGTTTGCTATTTATTATTGGATTTATTAAGGGGATTTTTGATGTTTAAATTATCGATTGACCCTCCTATTCTCTCCACTCTCCCACCTACCTACCCAAATTTTTATCTTATGCATAATAGGTATATTAAGTTGTTGATTGTTACAGCAATTCAGCGGGGATTACTGGTCATCAAAAGTCATCAGTGGCTCGCCATTCATCTCAAGCTTTAAATGGGCCTGCTGATTTTCAGCCTAGGCAAGCTAGGGATGCAAATTTTGGTGGTAATGATAGGAAGTACTTGCTTGGGGAGAAGCGGCCAGTTTCACATGCTACATCACGAATGCAAATAAGGGTGAACGGGTCTCAACCACGCTTGACAACTTCATCTAGTAGTTCTGTGGTCGGGGTTTATTCATCCTCTTCAGATCCTGTTCATGTACCATCACTTAATTCCAGATCAGTTAGTAATATTGGGGCAATCAGGCGTGAGGTTGGGGTTGTTGGACCTCGACGCCAGTCTTCTGAGAATTCTGGTAAGCCTCCGTCTTCACAAAGCTCATCCTTTCCAATTATACAATCAGGACGAGAAGGCTACTCAAGGGAATCGACCCGACCATCTAGTGCTATTTCTAGAGGTGACCGACCCAGTCAAAATATGGCAACTGAATATGCCATACCAGGCCCTTATTTGAACAGATCTTTTTCAACTAATCAGCATGGTAGCAGATCTCATCAACTTGTGAGTCGTCAGAAAGGTATACTGTTTGGAAGATAGAATATTTATCCAGATTCTTTGAATTTTTATAACTGGCCAATCTCTAAAATTGTTGTGGTTTTAGACTGCTTGAGTTGCTAGTTATTTTTATTTAGATGTATGTGTCTTGTTTCAAATATATTTTGCTTGTGATATACTTTGACCTGTAATAGTAGTTCTCCCCTGATGATTAGTGTTACATTTACCAGAATCCAAAGTTGAGGATATCTGAACACCTCTGGATGTGTGTGTGTGTGTGTGTGTGTGTATATATATATATATATAAGGAATCTTATTAAAGAGATCAAATGAGAAAGAACTGGGTAGAAACTGCTGGGTGCTGATTTTTGCTCTATTTTGCAACTCTTGTTACCTCCTAGTACAACAAGTGGTATCTTGTATCGTATAATTTAGTGCTTCCAGGCACACCTACATTTATAACTATTTGCCAAAATACTTACTACAGTCTTGTTTTATGTAGCTCTTCAGCCTAACAAGGAGTGGAAACCAAAATCAACATTGAAACCAACTGCCAATGGACCTCGGGTTATTGGAAATCCTCCAAAAAATCTCTCTCCTCCTACTGACAATTCTGAAGATTTGAAAAAGGAAACAGATCAGATGCAAGATAGTATGTCTCAATTGAACATCTCTGAGAATCAGAATGTGATCATAGCTGCACATATTCGTGTATCTGATGCAGACAGATGTCAGCTGACCTTTGGCAGCTTGGGGACTAAATTTGAATCTATAGTAGATTCAGTTTTCCACATAGTTGAGGGTGCTGAATATTCAAGTACTGAACCCTCTCGAAGGTTTGTTTGGTAGCTACTAATTTAATTTCCTCACAATGTGCTCATAGTTGGAAGAATTACATTTTACCTTTATATTGTTTTGAAATTAATCTTCACGAGTGCTCTAGCTCGTTTAAAGTTGCATCCTTGCTTGAGGGAGTAACAAATTCCACTTTTCCTATGTGCATAATTTTTCAAATGCAACCACATAACTTTGGAAGTGTTAATTTCGAAAAATATGAAGCACTCTGGATGACCCTTGAATTTTGATGCATCTCCAGTTGGGAAATGCCATTGGTAGTGTCCTTTTAAGATACTTGGTTTTTGTAAAGCAAAAGCTGGTTTTGATTTCTTGGGTTACAGTAGCATGGGATTTGAATTATTTTCTAGATCTTCGACAGCTTAGATCTCATTTTGTTTCATTTTCTCCTCTAGTTTAATATTGGGTATGATTTACTAGCAGTCAAGGGTGAAATGATAAGTGATTTCAATGACAGTGTGTCAGCCTCTGGGACAGAATCTTCTACCAAGGAGCCTGCTGGTGGCAGACAGTTAGAGTTTATGGATGACCATGTCAGCAAGTCTCTATCTAACTCTCCTGCATCGGGTGCAGCGTCTGATCATCAATTGTCTGAGAAGAGAGAATCTTCAAGTCCTGAGAACTTGGACGACTATGCTGATGTTGAGTTTGTTCAGAACAACAGTGCTTATTCTCCGGAGCTACTACAAACGCAAGATAATTCAGAATTGCCGGGCTTCTCAGTGAGTCCAGTGTTTACTAATGACTGAACTGGTTATCTTAGAGATTTTTGTTGTGTGTTTGCTTTGATTGGTTCTTCATTATTCTAAGGAAGAAATGCAATTATTCCTTCTTATTGTCCTTGTCCAGATCGCTATCATTATTATTTTTTTTGGTGATGATTTCCACTAATGCAGTCATATGAAACGCAGATGGGATACGATTTGCCATACTTCCGTCCACTGGTTGATGAAACAGTTCGGCGATCTGGTTTACCGTCTCAACAGGAGGTAGAATTATTCTGTTTGATGCCATAAATAAATATACCCTGCCTTTCTATTTATATCTCCTTCGCCCTCTTCCTCTCTCTCACACACAATTGACACCTAATAGAATCTTACAGGAAAATTTATTTTTCTTGTCTCAAGTTTATTTTAATTCCATTTTTTTCTTTTGCTGCCACATATCTTTCTGTGTTCTGCTTCGGAAAGCTGATTTAGGTATTGTTTTGATTGCTTTTGTTCTCAGGTATTGGGGCATACAGCAAACTGCATTCCTGCATCCTCTATTCCCATGGTACAACAACAGCAGCAGCTGGTACAACAGCAACAACAACAGCTTGCCCAGATGTACCCCCAAGTTCATGTCCCTCATTTTACTAATCTTATGCCATATCATCGGCAGTTCATCTCTCCTGTCTATGTTCCTCCAATGCCCGTGCCTGGTTACTCTAATACTTCTGCCTACCCCCATCCGTCAAATGGAAGCAGTTACTTGGTGATGCCCGGAAATAGCTCTCATCTAACTGCAAATGGCCTCAAGTATGGAGTCCAACAATTCAAGCCTGTTCCCACTGGTAATCCTACTGGGTTCGAAAATTTCACTAGCCCATCTGGTTATGCTATCAGCACTCCTGGTGTTGTTGGAAGTGCAACAGGGCATGAAGAATCATCTTGGGTCAAGTACAAAGATAGCAATCTTTACGTTCCGAACACGCAGGTGAATATGACTTAGACCTAACTTTTTTTTATTCTTCATTATGGGAGATGCGCTATATTAATAATTACATGCGTATCTTAATAGTTTGTCCCGCTACAGCTTAATTACCGTGAGGTTGATGGTGTGCATAATTTCTTTTTGTTTTTGTGGGAGTTCTATACAATATCCTTATGACTGTTGATGCTTCATGCTTCTGTAGTAACTAGAATCTATCAACTGGAAAATAGATTAAAAAAAGTAAGGTCATTATCTCATGTTACACAAATGTTGTGCTATCTATTATTTCCTTGTCTCATCCTGAGACATGACATAAGAACCTCAAATTAAACAAAAATATACTATTGAAACTTCTGGCTTTTATTGTTTGCTGACATCAATTCATTCAAATTAGAATCATGTAGCAGTGTACGTGCTTTAGAATCATTCTTTATCCCTATAAAATGTTGGCCATTGTTTTGAAGAACAACAGCATAATTTATTTGTTATTTTCTGACTTGGAAATACACAAGATAACCTTCTTGTTTGTCTCTTCGTTCTTATTCTTTGAAGTATTTTCTTCTCTTCCTTAACTGCTCAGTGGTTCATTGACTACAGATGATGAAATTGTGCTCCAATTTTGAACATGTTTTGGCATTCTGATTGTTATAATTTTTTGGGTTGCAAGATTAATTTTTATGTTTTTGACGTTACAGGCAGTGACATCTGAAATGTGGATAAACCCTCGGGATCTTTCCAGTCTGCAGCCCACTTCTTATTACAACATGCCTGGGCCAACCCCTCATGCAGCTTATTTGCCATCTCACAGTGGCCACACCTCCTTTACTGCAGCAGCTGCAGCTCAATCTTCTCACATGCAGTTTCCAGGCATGTACCATCCTCCAGCACAGGCAACTGCAATGGCCAGTCATCATCATTTGGGGGCTGCCATCGGTGGTAATGTTGGGGTTGGCGTGGCTGCAGCGGCTCCTGGAGGACAACCAGCTGCCTATCAACAACCTCAATTGGGTCATCTGAGTTGGCCAGGAAACTTCTGAGTTGCTTTGGTCCCCCTTGGTTCCTAGGGATTGGCATTGAATATAAGATTTTAAAATTTTGTTATCAATGTGAAGAACACTCGTCTTTTCCAATCAAACGCTATCTTTTTAATCAATGCATCTAGATGTGTGGAAATTTTGTCCAGCAAATGATATGATGATAAACCAAACTCAGTTAAAAGAAAAGAAATCGTTAACTGGGCTAGCCTTAGATATCCAACTTGCCCTCATTTTGTTCTGTAGAAACTTACAGTTGCAATGTGTGTATATTTGAAAAAGGATTAACTATCAAATATCGTCTTTACAGCTTGAAGCATTGCAGAGAAAAGTAAAAGGCAAAAAGAGGAGGTCTTCAGGTCTTGGATCTGAAGAATTTTTTTGAAAATTGGAGCGTTCTACTTTGGATTGTCTTGTACGTGTGAACATCAAAACAAAAAATGGTGACGTTTCGAACTTCCTTCTGTCAGAGGAAAAGTTAAAGGGAGGGATGTTCGAATTCTTCATTGGGATCGCCAACACACCTCCCTTTTTATTCTTTTATCATTGTCCCCACCCTCTTCTTTAACCAAAACTAAAGCAAACCCAACCTATGTCATTAATAAGAATCACAATTTGATAAAGCAGTGACACAAGTTAATAACATTGATTTTTAGACATACATGCTATTTGAACGGCAAGTGACGTAAACTGACTGCAGATGGTATGTATGCTTTAGCATGAACAAGAATTGAAAAGATGATTGATTGTAAGACAGGATTAGCGGTGTAAAATTAAGAAATAAACAACAAAATACTGAAAAGAGTTCCAAGGACTTGGACCAGGTAAAATATGGCTCTATGACCCGATTTCATTAGGTAGCTGCGATACACACACACAAAAATTGAAATAGAAGGAAAGGAATCCTCTTTATTGCTCTATAAAGAAATGACAATCTTTTTCAACCACCCAAAAAATCCTAATTGACTCGATTCAACTAGTACATTAACGAGCCCATAACTTGTTACTTCTAATGTTGACACCACATTTGTCCTGTTGTATTCATGTCTAAAGAAAAGTAGAATGATTTACACGGTACAACATGCTTGGAGGCAAATTAATTCCATAAAAGAGCATGCATATTGCCATAGTGCACTTTAGCCTATTCTTACATCAACATGTCAAATCTAATACTATGGTGGATACTTGAGTCTAATTCCACCATGGATGTATGTGGTGGGGGACGGGGCGGTGGGGAGAAGATTGTTATAATGGACGATGTTTATTCTTTAATAATATCATACAACTTTAATAAGAGAACCCGTGTTCTACTCTCTTGTCAAGTTTAGTTATGAATTTTGTTCTCTGATTGTTATTAACATCACTGTGTTCCTCGGAGCATGTCCAATTACTAGTTCAAAACTTATTTTTGATATATTCAATATCTCGATGGCAAAACTTACAAAAAGAGCTTTTTTCTTCCATGGATTTGGCATATCAAATTCATATCTAATCTAATATATATGAGTTTGTGTAGTGTGTGTATTCTCAACTAGGTCATTATTCCACTATCTGAATGGAATAATTTTGTGTACCCTATATAATGCACCCATGATCTGAAAAGAATCTTAAGCTAGTCTCCTCAATATTGATTTTATCTCATGTGTGTGTGTGAAGTGTTCATATTGCATGGTCCATTGCACTTTATTTCTTGTGACTTTGTCTCCATTTGTTCGAGTACTGCAATTTTTGTTTTCACTCTAAAACAATGTCAATCTGGTTCCTGTTTAAAATTATTGCTTGGCCGAATACTTTCATGCTATGATAATCGTCATTAAGTAATATACGATTGTGCAACTTTTCAAGTATGTTGCTTTCAATCCCTCGTCACAAGTAATATAATCGTTTCCACGAGGACTTTGCTATTAAGTACCAAAATTAACAGTCCTAACTTTACTAGAATTACCAATACGAGAAAAGAGAATTTTATTTAATTAAACTAATGAGTAACCTTATATTAAATTTAAGTAATCTACGTTGGATAATTTTGACTTTCAAATTTAATTTGACGAATAAAAGTGTTAGGTCTCACGATTTCACCTAAGCTATTTCCTTCAATCTCGTTTCTCAAGTTCAATTCGCCGCCGAATTCAATAATATAAGTCATTTACGTCTCTTGAGTTTAAATCAATCATATCTAACCAAGTTACTTAATATGCTCCCGTTTTATTAGAAAGTCAATTTTTATGTAGACATCAATAAAAGTTAGATGAAATATTGCCCAAAAATTCTCAAGCATTAATTGAAGAAACATATTCAATTCTTTGAAAAAATTAAAAACATAAAACTTGAGATTGAAATTTTAAAAACTAGGCAACATCATTCATCCCGACGAAAAGTTTAACTACCATATAGAAGATGAAAAACAAATTAAAGAAGTAGAATATATCATTGGGTTTTAATGAGGTTGCAAGGGCTTGTGAGCAATCGACTCTTTCTAGCTTCGGCTGCTTGAATCCATACGCGCCTAACCTTCGATCCACAACTTCAAATTGCGATTCTGTTTTTGTGTTGTATTCAGAATTCAATTATCTTTTCAATGATACGTCATTTTGCTTCGAATTGGTCGTCGTATTTAAACTTGTTACAATTTAGTCACTCTAGTTATTTGCCAACTAGCATACCAACTAGAAATAAGCTATTAAAAATGACGAATGACCAACTAACCTTTCTCAACTATAATATTTTCTTTATCCCATAAATTAAATCATCCATCCAAACGCTCCCAAACTCCCCACCCCAAGTAAAGGCTAAGAGCCACGAGTGCTATCATTGTGCATATAAGCATCACACAGTGTGTCCACACACCTACACAAGCGTGCACATATAAAATAATTATAAACGTATATCCATAGCGACCTTTTTCCATTAATTTTTGTTAATATAACAAATTAATGATACATCTTATTCTAAAGAAATAAAATATTAAATCTCTTGAAGCTTATCTTTTCTGTTTTCAGGATTATAGTCTATATTATTATTGAAAATTGGACCTTTAGCATAATTAATTTGTTTATATTAATTAATATAATCTGTTTTTTTATCCTAAATTGCTCGTACATGTACACACACGGTGTGTTTATATATAATATTGCTGGCTATAAAGATAGGGTTGTTTCTATTTTCACATAAATCGAAGAAATGTAATAAAATATAATTTTTTCTTATATTTTGTCTAATATACGACGCCTGTTTGAACCCCTCTATTTGCGATAAAAATGTATTTTGAAATAGTGATTTGATGGAGAATGTATGGTTAAAAAAATACGGAAACGTTTTGGGTTTACATTAATATTATTTACGAAAAAATGTGTGACTGAAAATAAGAGACAGAAAATGAAATTTGAAAATAATGAGGATATATTGATAACATTATAAAACTAAAAGATATTAATACTTTCAATAAAGAAAGTGACATATAATTTGAGACAGAGAAAACATGAAATCGAACTCATCTTTATGGGACGGAGGTAGTAATTCAAAAGGAATCTCTTTGCTAGTTGACTCATATCTAAGCTACATAATACTAATAATGATGAAAAAAAGTTAAAATTGTTATGAATGAAACACTTCCTTTTATAATATCAAGAGAATTGTTAATGCGAAAGGAAATTAAAAGAGCACAGTAGATTTAAAGAGATTCAGTGAATGCAAAACTACTTTCATATACTGCTTTATAGTTTCGCGATAAGGAAGAAATAGAAAATTATGATACTTCTATATAGGAATAACCTTCGTATAATCATAAAACAAATTGATCTCAACTTGGCCAATTATAATAATAAGTTATAATTTTTCTAGATCTCCTCCTAAGGAACTTGCCTCCACATTAAAAAATAAATAAATAAATAAATAAATAATATATATATATATATATATATATAAAAGATGAAATAAAATAAAAATTTTGTCTAAAGTTGTTTGGGAAAAAAATAAATGCTATATTACTTTAAAGGTTTAAGGTGACTTTGCATATTTTCAACACTACATAAATACATATATTAGTTTATTCAAAACTACGACTATTTTTTTTCTATCAATATCTATACCTTGAATTTGATATGCTCTTAATTATTTATTTATTAATAGTGTTCATACTTTACCTCTATATCACTTGCACAGAGATAATTAAGGTCCTATTTGATTGCAATGAATTTCAAGGAAAATGTTACATTTGAGAAAAAAACGAATTTCACTTTGACTGTTTGATTGCAACGTGGAAATAAAAATCAAAGTTCAAGACACAACCACTTTAAACTGCATTTTCTTTGTTTTCTTGGAAAACGAATTCTTATGGATTTAGTGGATTTTCATTTTCCAACTAACATAGAATTGAAATTCATTTCGACATTTGCCTATCAAACGAACCTTAAGTCAAAATAACTATTAATATATAATTCCTTATAGTGATAAAATTAATTTTGTCCCAAAATTGTGATTATAGAGAAGATTTATTGTATTTGTATACTCATTCTCTCTTTGTTCTATTTAATGAAGAAGAGATTCATCGTAATTAAAAAAAAATTGATATAAAGAAGAAGTGATTATTTAATCAGATAAATGGATAGGGATGTCACTAAATGGAGGAGATAAGAAATATTTCAATTAAAGACTTGAAGTAAATTTTTGTTCGGCCTTCCATTAAAAAAAGGTCCACGAAAGTTTATGGCATGGTGAGTGCTCGATCCATCGCAAAAACTAAGCATGATATTTTAGAAGAAAAATAATGTAGCAAATTTGAAAATTTACGTTTTTTGGAATGTGTCCCATTAATCAATAAAATTTGGTATACATTTCACAAAATTATGAGTATAGATGCTCTA
>CAIGRK010241400.1:0-16119 GCA_903798315.1 Fraxinus greggii | reverse complement strand
ATCATATTCTGATCAGTAAATAAAAGAAATCCTATTCTAAACAAGAAATAAGAATAAAAAGATAAAATCTATTAAAACTAGAAAAGATAAATCACAATTGTAGTAGGAAACTACTAATCATGATTATGTTTTACATCACTATGACTTTTAAAAAATCTATTAAAGTGTGCTTACTATTTAGAAAATTTTAAAGTTCATTGACAACTAGAACATAACATTGAAAGTATAGTGACGGCTGACAATTGAAATTTTTACCCTTAGTAATTAGGAAAATCGAGAACGGTCAAAATTTTCGTCCTACGTAGAAAATGTATATTTTTTATTTAGCCCCCATTTGACAACCATTAAAAAGAAGTTTTTTTTTGGATAGTGAGTTTTGGAATAGTGATTTTTTTTTTTTGGAAAATTTGTTGTTAGAAAGTACGAAAAAGTTTTGAGTTTACATGCAGAATATTTTATTGTGAGAATGTGGTTGAAAATGAATTTGAGAAAAAAAGAGTTGTAAAAATGGTTGTCAACAGGGGCTTAATTTCTACCATCGATTTTAGTCTAAAACTTTCAATCCTCTTATCTTTTTTGATTGATAACGTGCCGTTGAGATTTTAAAATTTAAATATAGAAGAAACATAACTAATTAATAATCTACCAAACATGGGTGCATAGGTAATGTAGAGAGAGTAAGTAGGCGTTCCAAGGAAGAAAGAGTGTAGGAGAGAAGTACTGTCTAGGAGAGAACTTTTGCATTTGAAATGAAATGAATCCTCTATCTCACGCACAACACATCATTTTTCTTTATCTGCAGTCTTTAATAGGTGAATTTGCATTCCCAAGATGTCTTTCTCATTCAGTGAATTACCTTCCTCTCTCACTCTATATCTATATAGCTACATGTATGTATATATCTTTGCGTGTGTCTATTATAGAATACAGAGTATCTTGAATGAATATTTGTGTATCTATCTAGCTATCTATCAAGCCACCAGACATCTCAAATTCCATCCAAATCTCATTCTTAACCTAGAAACAGCCCTACTTCACATATGGCAAAAGTGAAAAAAAGTAAAGAAAAAAGGAAAAATCAAAATAATTCTGTGGGGGTCAACTGACCCCACATGACACTGCATAAATCCACCCATGATGCTATGTTCTGATTCTTTTGTGCTGTGGTTTTCTTAGGTACCAAATGAATGGACTGAGATGGTTGGTTTCACTTTATAATAACCACTTGAATGGCATCCTAGCTGATGAAATGGGCCTAGGTAAAACTGTTCAGGTATATTTTCACCTAATCTGTATGCCAGTATAATTACGCCTTATTCTGCAGCATCAATATTACATTTATGGAATTGTACATCTGATGAAGTCCATTTTTACAGGTTATTTCTCTAATTTGTTACCTAATGGAAACAAAAAACGATAGAGGGCCTTTTCTAGTAGTTGTACCATCCTCAGTTTTACCTGGATGGGAGTCTGAGATAAACTTTTGGGCACCAAGTATCCACAAAATTGTTTATTCAGGGCCGCCTGAAGAACGCCGAAGGCTGTTCAAGTAAGCAATGTGAACAGCTAGCAGTTTCTTTCTTATTTTTCTGCAGTTCCTTTATAATCTTTAGCCGCTTATATGTTATTTTGAATTGCAGGGAACAAATTGCTCCTCAGAAATTCAATGTTCTCCTGACAACGTATGAGTATTTAATGAACAAGCATGATCGACCAAAACTAAGCAAAGTACATTGGCATTATCTCATAATCGATGAGGGGCATCGCATTAAGAATGCTTCCTGCAAGTTAAATGCTGAGTTGAAGCATTATCGTAGTAATCACAGATTGCTGTTGACTGGAACTCCTTTGCAGGTCTCACATTAGTCATTATTTAGTATCTGTTGCATAAACATGTAACTTTATTCTCAGCACACAACTTTGTGTAATACACAAGTCTACTATCAATATCCACCTTTTTGTGTTAGTATGTGCTAAAATATATTCTCTCCCCTGTTGTCTTCTATGTAGAACAATCTTGAGGAACTGTGGGCACTGCTTAACTTCTTGTTGCCCAATATTTTTAACTCATCAGAAGATTTTTCCCAATGGTTTAATAAACCATTTGAAAGTAATGGTGACAATTCACCGGATGAAGTAAGCTTCTTACCCCTCCTACATTTACAATGATAGACGGCCATTTGCCATTTTTTCCTTTTCTAAATTTTTGACTCCTTGTGTTTAATGCTCATTTTGACTAGGCTTTACTCTCTGAAGAGGAGAATCTTTTGATCATAAATCGTCTTCACCAAGTGCTACGCCCCTTTGTGCTTCGAAGATTAAAACACAAGGTTTTATTTGCCTAACAATGCTTTGTTTTTTATTGGCTGTTAGTGTGTATATTCGAGTATTTAATTTTCTGGCTACTGGGAATTTCTGATTGTTATTTTTCTCTTTTATGGACAAAGGGCATGTGACTTGTATACAATTGCAAGACATTCTTAAAAAGAATACACTTCTTTGTTTTTCTTCACATTCTTTCTTTGGTCGCAGATTATTGTAATTATTCTCTCGTTGTAGGCTTTTTGCTACATACCATTGTCCTGTAGATGATTTCTTGAATTTTTTTTCACCTGAATATTTGCTAGACTCTTTGGGGTCAATGATATGTCCATTGTCAATCTTGAAAGCTGGAAAAAGAAAAGAAAGATAAAAGAATAGTTGATCATATCCTGGAAAGGGGGAGTTGAAGCAGTACTTTTTGATGATAAAAAAATTTCTGCCAGGAGGATGGTGGGTTACCTTTTTTACAACCACAGGAAATCACATTAGATCGAACCATAGAAAAATGACATATATGAAAAAGAGAAAATTGGTCTGAATAACATAAAGACTTGTTTGATATATCATCAGAAAAACTGAAGGAAAAGGCCCCCCTATCGCCTATGGTGATGGTTTTTCGGAGGGATGTGATTACTGTAGCAAATGTAATTGGTGTCGATTGATAATAGTTCATACTTTGGTTAATTTGTTTGTTCCTGAACCCGGCTATCGTTATTCGATACCTTTTGAGGAAAAAAATATGTTCTAAGTTTTACTTTTACTCTGCTTTTTGCCCTTCTTATGAGTAAAAATTAAAAATAAAAATTAAGAGAGAATTGTTTAACTTCTCTATTTATGGCTGTCATGCATTCATTAAATGCCGTAGTTGTGGTCACAAACTTTTATGCTTTACCAAAGAAACCATAATGTAATATATCTGATGGCATTTTGATATCAGAAATTGTTGCTTGTCTTTAATCTTTAGGTTGAGCATCAATTACCTGAAAAGATTGTAAGGCTTATTAGATGTGAAGCTTCCGGATATCAGAAGCTGTTGATGAAGAGGGTAGAAGAGAATCTTGGTGCAATTGGAACTTCTAAGGTTTCTGTTTCATTTTATATTATTCCTAAATCATTTCTGATATCTTTGTGCTCAGTGTACGTGTGCAGAACAAACATTCTCTCTCTCTCTCTCTCTCTCTCACTCACTCACTCACGCACTCTCACACACACATATTTATCCTTTTTATTTATATATTAACATTGGTTCTTCAGCCCTTGTGTCATCGACGTGCATCCACATATTCTGAATCTGATACACTTCCAGTATAGTGAAGAATTTGTGCACTGAAAAGTTACCTCACTTGTTTCTGACAAACTCACAATTTCATCAGGCTCGGTCAGTGCATAACTCTGTGATGGAACTGCGTAATATATGTAATCATCCATATCTCTGCCAACTTCATTTGGAGGAGGTATTTGTTTCTATATTCAATTAGACTACACTGTTCTGTGAATGATAAATGGTAACAAGATAAGTTATCTTAATAAATTTAAGCAATCAAAAGTAACTTATCTCCTGGTTATGCGCTGTGCTGGACGTTAAGCATGGTGCAGACTTACAAATGTATAGGACTCTACTACTGTTTAACTGAGATATACTTTTGTTTCTATAATTAGGTTCATGATTTTATTCCGAAGCATTATCTGCCTAATATTGTGAGGCTTTGTGGGAAGCTTGAGATGTTAGATCGATTGCTGCCCAAACTAAAGGCAACTGATCATCGGGTATGAAAATTCAATTTTATGGTTCGTGTTTATTGTTATAGTATATGTGTTTTTCTATTTTCTCATTCTCGGAGTTTTCTTGTATTTATATTTTGTGATTCTGGAGTTCTGTTTAATGCTAGTAATATGTTGTATGATATGTCGAAAATTACATTCCTTTCACTGCACCTACATCTTTGCTTTGGTTACCAGTTTCATTTTGACGTTTCTGGTAAATACTCTCTTTTTTTGTTTAGAATCATTGTATTTGTTCTTTGTTATGTATCACAATATGCATTGATTTGTTTGAAGAAAATAACTGTTTCCTTCACTTTATGTGCTTGTCTTTTTCCTTGAAGTGCTTTGGCTAATTTGTTCTTTCTTTTCTCCCTTTCCCGTTTTCCATTTGGCAATCTATCTGCTTATTGATTGATCCCTTTTATTTAAAAGTTTTTGTTGGTGTGCAGTGTTTTTCCCTTTTGAGGAGGGAGGGGGAGGGGGATATTCGTGGGTTCGTGAAAACATTTTTTAGTAATCAAGGTTTAAAAGTGGTGCAACGTAATTGAAGGTTGAATGTATTTGTTATCCTTTCATGGCGATAACAGTATTTTCTGGAGGAAGATAAAATCCTGGTTCTAAAGTGAATTTGAAGTATATGGATATTTATATAAGCCTTATCCCATAATTATCTAAAGGTGGCTGTGGATCCCTTTGTGCCTGACCACAAAGGTTAAAGTCCTGTTTGTTCTGTAACTTCTGTTTAAAGAGAAAGGGTGGGAGGGGCTTATTCAGAATATCCCCATTTTTTCCCGTGAAATATTTTTCTTTCAGCTTATCTGAGATGTGATTCTTTATTAAGCTTCCCAGGTTACGGGAAGGACTAATTCAACACGTTTGAAAATCTGAATTTCTATGTTCTGCAGGTTCTTCTCTTTTCAACAATGACCAGACTCCTTGATGTCATGGAGGACTATCTTTGCTGGAAACAATATAAATACCTTCGTTTAGATGGACATACATCTGGGGGTGATCGAGGAGCTCTTATTGAGAAGTTCAATGAACCTGGTTCTCCATATTTTATATTTTTGCTCAGGTAATATTCATCTTATCCGAGCCAGTAGAATTGGATTTCTTTCAGACCTATATTTGACTAGACGGTTTGCATCATTAAGAGGTGCAATAGTTGGGACTTCTAGAATCCATATGCAATGTTGGCTTGAGTGATCTTATGGAGTAGACTATTTTTTAAATGTTACTTTGATTGTTGCGACTGGCTATTGTGGGAACTCGATAGGAAATTCTGAAACTTGTCTGGATTGGATTGAAAAACTATCTGGTGATGGGGTCTTGTGGTTTGACTTTCTGAAAATGGAAATTTAAACTTCAAATATTTTGACTATAATGAGAGACATTCTGTCTTATTGTGCTTGAAGATCGAATCAGTAGAATAATATTTGCATTTCGTGTCAGGAGCAGTGAAGTTAGCCTAGGGATCGCAAGTGGCTCTTCAACACAAAATACATTACCATGGTTATCTAGTCGCTTTAATATTGTTACATTAGCATGTTAAATTGATGAAAGCTAGATAGATATTGAGGGGATCAAACCTACTTAAAAACATAGCTAAAGCAGAAAGTGGAGTTATTTTTGGATAATGGAGACCATGGCTCCCCAGGCCATAATGTAGGTCCTTCCCACTTGAAAGATGTTTCAGTGGACTTGCACATTCAGTGATAGTTAATCTTCAAGTTAGTATGAGTATCTTGTTGCACTAACTCATTAGTCATTACAATTTGATTCCAGTATTCGAGCTGGAGGTGTTGGTGTAAATCTTCAAGCTGCTGATACAGTTATTATCTTTGACACGGACTGGAATCCACAGGCAAAATTTCAATGCTGCTCTTCTTTATCAGAAGTAAAATCCTTTGATACGAGAACTCAACATTTGCTGAAATCTTTGATGTCTCTCAGGTCGATCTGCAAGCACAGGCAAGGGCTCATAGGATTGGACAAAAGAAGGATGTTCTCGTTCTTAGATTAGAAACGGTGAGTACCTCGACCGCGGAATTAAAGTATATTTTTGTTTATTTTCTTCCTGTCCACGAAATGTTGAGATTACGATGTGTCTGATATGATTCCTTTTCCAATATGGAGTTCTGACCTCAAGAATTTTGTTTGCTTATTGTTTCAATATTAATGCATGTCACTTTCTTTTTGATGATTATGATTTCCTTGAGGGGATTATTTGCCGTTATGCTTGTGCTGATAATAACACCCAGCTCAATCCTCACTCAAGTTTTGACATCTTTATTGGTTCCAACGTTTGGTACCTTAACAGTGGATTAATACTTGTCCATGACGGATTATGGTTAATCATTATTTAGTGTCACTGTTCTCTTGCCTGGGGGTACTATGATATTAAACAAACATATTAAGAAGTTCTACTTGTTTAGCAAGTTGAATCTTTCAGTAAATAATATGCATGAGACCTTGGTGTGGAATTTTGTTGGAGTTGAGGAAACTAATATTCTAGCACTCTGTAGCTTAAATGCCTCTTTAGTTGTTTCTAAAAACTATTGATTGAGCAAAACTTAATACCAGAATCGAACTGGAAGAGTTTCCAAGGAAGAATATCACCAGTTACAGATGTTCAGTGCGTTGTATACGAAGTCCTAATGATAAAAATGATTTCTGATGGTGGATGAGAATTATCTGTGTTAAAGAAGGGATAGTTGTTCCATTAATATAGCTCGACAACTTTCAAGATGTATTCATCCAGCTTCTTATTTTATTTAGTATAGTTGTACACAAGTCTATAATGATTCAAACCCCATGTATTGGTTGAGCTTTTAATTAGATTATTGTATGGTATTATACAAGTTTATAATGGTTCAAACCCCTTATCTTGTATAGGATTTTTGAGTACTATTGTGCATATATCTGGTTCTAGAACTTACCTTTTCTGATTAATCTAACATCTGTTCTGATATTGGATTATTCTTGAACAAGGTCCAATCAGTGGAGGAGCAAGTTAGAGCTGCTGCTGAGCACAAACTTGGGGTTGCCAATCAGAGTATAACTGCTGGTTTTTTTGACAATAACACTAGGTAACTTGGGTGTTCGTTAAAAGTAAAAAACAGTGAATAAGTATGGGCAATTTCAAGGCACATTTGATGTATGCTGAATAAAATCTGTATATTATATCTCAGTGCAGAAGACCGTAGAGAATACCTGGAGGCTCTCCTGCGGGAGTGCAAGAAAGAGGAAACTACACCTGTTTTGGATGATGATGCATTAAATGATCTTATTGCACGCAGGTAGATATTTTGATCTGCTCAACTCTTTGCATTGGTTAATTGACAACCTTTCCTAAAGTAACAACCGTGGTTAAAATAACTGAAGTTGGTGCAATAGCTATTTGTAAGACTAAAATTCTGGTATTGTAATAACCATTTTGGTTGTGCCAATTTTATATTTATTTGTGTTACCTTATAATCAGAAGGTTGGTTGTCACAAAAGATTTTATCAGTTTATTGTAGTTTTATGTCCCCATCTGAAATTGTTTTCTTTCTATCCTGATTAGATTGATTAATGATGTTTTTCCATCTTCCCTGTTTAAAACCATCTTCCTGTACATTTTATTGAACATGCATGTGCTGTGTCCTAGCCTTATGGAAATCTTTGAGGGATTCAGCACGTCAAATTTTCCTTTGCTTTAATCTCACTTTTGTGTTCAAAATATGGAAAATTTTCATCCTATTTGTAATTAGTTACATAGTTGTTACTGCTTAGTATTAGGGAACCCATCTTCCTCTGTTTGGCTGTTACTTTGTAGTCCCTGAGCTTTTTCCTTTGTTAATATTGGCTTAAGAACATGTTTTCTATACATCCACATGTATGTTGACTAATTGTTTTCTGATGATATTGTTATGTAGTGGATCTGAAATTGATATCTTTGAGTTGGTTGACAAACAGAGGCGGGAAGAAGAAATGGTGATCCCCGAAATCCTCACATTCAATGTGTTTATCCTTATTTGTAGGTTTTATACTATGTTTAATAATATTACTCAGTTCTTTCTACTCAAAACAGCTGTAAAACATTGTAGGTAGCATGGCAAAATTTATTTAGCGGGAAATTGGCAGAGAACTCTGAGTCTGTACCTCCTTTACCTTCCCGGCTTCTAGTGGATGATGACTTGAAACAATTTTACAAAGCTATGAAGATATGTGAAGTACCAAATTCAGGTGTTGGATCTAATGCTGCAATGAAGCGAAAAAGTGGGTCTCTCGGAGGCCTTGATACCCAACACTATGGAAGGGGCAAACGAGCAAGAGAGGTTTGCTTATATTTCTCGAGATGATCTTGAATTAATCGTCTTATTCATTTATTCATTTGTTTTTTACATTAGACAATATGTATCCATTAACATGCATTGCTGAATGATGCAGTATCATTCCAACAGAAATAGAACTTCGTTTGCAGTTCTAAATTTTTTGGTTGTTTACTTTTTAGGTCCGCTCGTATGAAGAGCAATGGACCGAAGAGGAATTTGAGAGGATGTGTCAATCTGAGTCTCTGGAATCTCCTATAATGAAGGAAGAAATGACTGGAAGGATACTGCCAATGGGTACGAGTGACTCTGTTTTGATGATGGGTGAAACAAAAGTTCCAGCAGTACCTCAGCTTCCCCAACATCCAACTACCGACGCATTGGGACAACAAATCAGAAATAGTACCCCGCCATCTAAACGTGGCCGAGGAAGGCCGAAAAGAACGGCGGTGGAAACCTCTGCACCAATTCCTCTGCTTGCACCTCTAGGGGTGAGAGCTTGTCGAGAGCAATGGACAGGAGACAAATCTGAGAAAATTTGCAAAGCTGAATCTCTGGAATTTCCTATGATGACGGAAGAAATGACTGGAAAGATGCCACCAATGACTACAAGTGGCTCCATTGTTGTCAAGGGTGAAGCACACATTCAAGCCGTTGTGGTGGCCGAGGGTGAAACACAAATGCCAGCAGTGTCTCAGCTTTCACAACATCAAACTGCTGAGTCGTTCGCGCAACAAAGTAAAGAGGCTAAACCGTCATCCAAACGTGGCCGTGGAAGGCCAAAAAGAATGACAGCGGAAACTACTTCACCTATTCCTGTTCCTGCGTCTTTGGGTGCTGCAAAAGTGGATGAGAGCTCCAAGGTGGAAACAGCTCCTATGGTATCAGCACCTGATTCTTTACCTTGTTTTACCCCTGTAAGAAGTATCACGGGAACCATGCAACAGTTAGGAATTGTTCCCAACTCTCAGCCAACTGTTTCGCCTTCTCTTACTACTGCTTCTCAGCCTGCTGCTTCCCCTTCTCCTTCTGGGCGAGGTAGAGGTCGAGGTCAAAAGCCTCAAACAGGAGGAGAACCTCCCAGGCGCAGGGGAAAAAGACAGACCATAGCATTACAAGCTGTTTCAGTAACTGCCGCCTCACCATCTGGGACTGGAAAACCTGACATGGAAATACAGGGAACAACAGTTCCTAGTTCTACAGTCCCTCCAGAAACCGTCCCAGTAGCCCCTGGTCTCGTTACGAAGGAAGTACTTAAAGGACCGAGTTCAGTTCCATCTGTTATTGCTCTTCCGTCACCTTCTGACTCGGGTAAATTGGGTATGGGGTCACAAGTTACCATTTCCAGTCCTTTGAAAGTCCCTGTTCAAAATTCTGCTCCTGGTACATCTGCTGTGGCAAGTATTGGTCAACAAGAAACTGGCGTTGTGTCTGCTCTGACATCCCAAGAAACCCCTATTCTGGCTTCTGCCAATCCTGGTGCACCCTCTATTACGCCTTCCCTATCTGTAAAAAAGCAAGGAAGAGGAAGAGCGCGCAAAGCTCAAAGTGGAGAAGAGACATCCCAACGGAAACGTAGGAAGCAGGAGCCTTTAGTACCTTTTGCCAATCAAGATTCAAATTCAACTGCACCTGTAGAGACAAAAACTCGTAGGAAGGCAAACATAAGTAAGCAGGGGAATAAGTCTCAGGAACTGGCAAATGCGAGCCAATGTTTTCCTTCTGGCTTTGACGACCTTCATACAGGACAACTCCGTCCAAGTAAGCTTCGCCTTTGAAGTATATTGATAAAAAATTTTACATGCTAATGTGCTTCTATGCCAAAGTGATTTATGTCTCAAGTTGAATGACAAACAGTTGGTGGAATGCATAACAATATTTATAGGCGGGGGTGGAATTTTCCGACCCATACTATGGCATCATTTCAAACTGTCATTCTGAAGCTAAAACCTGTTTAGTTTTATTAATAATTATTGATCATTTTGAAAACTATTGATACTCCTAAAATATATGGCATAATTGATATCCGTAGTTAAAATATTTTTCTTTCTACATTTAAAGATTACCATAGACACCAGAATATTAGATAGTAATTTTTCTTTTAATGAACGTGTCTGTGAGTTCTTGAGGCATGATTTCAAACTGTCCTTCTGAAGCTAAAACCTGTTTAGTTTTATTAATAATTATTGATCATTTTGAAAAATATTGATACTCCTAAAATATCTGGCATAATTGATATCCGTAGTTAAAATATTTTTCTTTCAACATTTAAAGATTACCATAAACACCAGAATATTAGATATTAATTTTTCTTTTGATGAACGTAAGTGTCTGAGAGTTCTTGAAGCTTAACATAATTGTCAAACTGCATGAATTTTCACTCAGCTTTTTACCAAGTCTAATTGAAAATTATTGTAAAATGGAAAATAATTACTTTACCCCCGACGGATGATGAATGTACTAGATTATGGCGAATCTAAAGTTTTTCTAATTATAAATTTTAAAGATAATAATCTAGTATAAATAGAAGAAAATGTGACATGAAATTAATTCACAGCATGGAGTTCATATTCAAGGGATACACTGGAGAAGGTCTCCAGTTAAATTTTATTATGACTTATCGATGGGGCAAGTAAAAATAATTTAGCTCATTATGAATATTTTCTCATTATGTAATCTATTTCTAAGTTGTGTATTAATTTTGTTTATTTATTTTTATTTCATAATCACGTTCTATCAGTATGAGACAGGCTATTGGATGAAATTCGTATTTCTGTTGACTTTGCTATTTGTAAGTTCTTCTCATATTTTCTTCTTTCGTTCGTGAAACATATGCTTCCAGATGTTATTTTCGAGAATCTGCGTTGGTGACTTGAGAAAAGGACAACTCCCCAATTTTTATTATTTGAGTAATGTGTTGTCACATGCAATCTAGTGAAAAGCTTATAAAGTTCTGATGTTAACCACGACTATAAATTGTGAATCTTGGCCATTGCACTAATTTAAAATGCTAAGATCAAATTTATGACTGCAGGTTCTACTATAGATGCAGATGTTGCTCTAGACAAGTCTAAGGATCCTTATCTGGAACAAAATGCAGATGAAGTCCTTCCGTCAAAATCTCAGGTGGGTGAGAATTTGCCGTCAACTTCATCAACCCTGGAATTACCAGTTTCAGCATTGAGCCTCCCATTGTCAGAGTCCAGTAATCAGTCTTTGAGAGATTGTGTTGTACAACAAGATAATAGAGATCCGTTGGGGGATAGCTCCGTTGCTTCAAATCCTGAGATGCCCGAAATTTCTGAAGGTGCCTCATCTTTACCAATAGTCTGCAGCACTTCTGTCGAGGTGACCAAAGACCAAACTTTAAATATTGAAACCCCTAAGGGTGCATCCACCTTTGGGTCAACAGTTCAGGCTAGTGACTGTGAAAAGTCTGAATCTCGATGGGGAAAGGAACCTGATGAAATTATTGAGTCTGCCAAGAATCCTGAGCTGGATAAATCAATAGATAATATGTCTATAAGAGCAGAAGTCGGCAGCATCTCTATTGAGATGACCAAAGATCAAAGTTCAAATACTGGAACTGTGGATGCTGCACCAACTTTTGGGTCAATGACTCTTGATGGCGACAGTGAAGAGTGTGAACCGCCATGTGGAAATGAAAAGGACAAAATGGTTGAAAATGCCACTAGTCTCAATCTGGATGAATCCATAGCCTCTGATGATATGCCCAAGGGAACCAATTTGGGTTCTGAGATTTCAAAGGACAGAACCGATAATGAATCCTGTGAAATAGTTGCTGAACATGAAAAAGACAATATTCTGGCCGAGGGCCATGTTTTAACTCAATCATCTATTGAAGTTGAAGTTCGGTCTTTGGAATCTGAACAGAAAAAATCTAAGCATTTGTGTGGAAAGGGGGATGCAAAAAAGAAAGAAAGCGAAGATACCACCAAGGGTTTTGATACAAAGCCTGAGTCTATTGTGAGTCGAAGCTTAAATGAAGAGTCATTTCCAATACTATCAACTTCGGAAAAGGTGAATTTGGAACAATTAGAAAGTGGAAGTCATCATATGGGTGCCTCACTTGTTACAAAGTCTGAGGAGGTAGGAATTGACAGCAACCCTGTCAAGGAAGATGCAGAAGAAAAAAGAAGAGACCTCATTCCAGGGGAGGCTCTTCTTTCACTCTCTGAGTTTGGTAACAGTCAACGCTTGGTGTCATCAACTTCGAACACAGAAGTTCCAGTTGATGATCTATCGAAGGAATCCCTTAACCAATGCGAGGAAAAACCTGAAGTTGGAGAAGGGAAAGTTTCTGACCTAAACGAGTTCCACTCGCAAGGGACTGAGGCTTGTAGAAGTGAAATGAAATCAACTGCCATTTCGTCTGAAAGCATGAATGATATGGGGCTAACTTCTGAGGAGAAATCACCATCTTGCATCATGGAAAGTTCCAAGATGGAAGCTTTAAATGTTGAACCTCAAACGGTGAACTCAGAGAATCAATTTCTGTTGAGTTCTGTTGATGATGTGGACGGTAAAATTCCAGACATGGATGGAGCTGTTGTCTCAAATCCTGAACCTGAAATGTTGAAGTTCAAGAGTCAATTTGTGCTAGAATCTTCAGTCGATGTTAAAGCCGGTGAAAATTCCAACTTAGATGTCACTGTTGTCTCACATCCTGAACCTCAGTCCGAAAGTCAATATTTGCTTGATTCTGCAGTTGATGCACAAGGGAGTAAGAATTTTGTCTTTGATGAAGCTGTTGTCTCGGATCCTGAACTTGAGGCCGAAAATCAATTTGTGCTGGATTCTGCAGTCGATGCACAAGGGAGTAAGGAGTCTGGCTTGGATGAAGCTGTTGTGACAGATCCGGAATCACAGTCGAAGAGTCAATTTGTGCTAGATTCTGCAGTTGATGCACAACGGAGTAAGAATTTTGGCTTGGATGAAGCTGTTGTTTCAGGTCCTGAACCTCAGTCCAAAAGTCAATCAGTGCTGGATTCTGCAGTTGATGCACAAGGGCCCAAGGAGTCTGGCTTGGATGAAGCTGTTGTCTCAGCAGATCCTGAATCTCAGTTGAAGAGTAAATTTGTGCTGGATTCTGCAGTCGATGCACAAGAGAGTAGGAATTGTAGTTTGGATGAAGCTGTTGTCTCAGGTCCTGAACCTCAGTCGAAGAGTCAATTTGTGCTAGATTCTGCAGTTGATGCACAGGGGAGTACGAATTCTGGCTTGGATGAAGCTATTGTCTTGGGTCCTGAACCTCAGTTCAAAAGTCAACTTGGGCTGGATTCTGCAGTTGATGTACAATGGAGTAAGAATTCTGGTTTGGATGAACCTGTTGTTCCGGGTCCTGAACCTCAGTCCCAGAGTCAAGTTCTAGATTCTGCAGTTGATGCTCAAGAAAGTAAGAATTCTAGCTTGGATGAAACTGTTGTCTTGGATCCTGAATCTCAGTCCAAGAGTCAATTTGTTCTACATTCTACAGTTGATGCTCAAGGGAGTAAGGATTCTAGCTGGAATGAAGCTGTTGTCTTGGATCCTGTACCTCAGTCCCAAAGTCAAGTTGTGCTGGATTCTGCAGTTGATGCACAAGGGAGTAAGAATTCTGGCTCGGATGAAGCTGCTGTCTTGGATCCTGAACTTCAGTCCAAAAGTCAATTTCTGCTGGATTATGCAGTTGATGCTCAAGGGAGTAAAAATTCTGGTTTCACCGAAGCTGTTGTCTCAGATCCTCTATCTCCGTCGATGAGTCAATTTGTGCTATATTCTGCAGTTGATGCACAAGGGAGTACGAATTCTGGCTTGGATGAAGCTGTTGTCTCAAATTCTGAATCCCAAGCAGCAAAGTCTGAAAATCAAGTTCAGCTAGAACATTTAGATGATGATCAAGTGATTGAAAACTTCAAGGACAACACTGTTGTCATGAAATCTGAACCTCCAATTATGACATCTGAAAATAAATTGGCTTTAGATTCTTCATTTGATTTACAAGGGAGTAAAAATCCTTATATGGATGCAGCCATTTTCTCGGATCGTGATCCTCAGACAATGAAGTCCAAGAGTGAAGATGATGTTCCAGAGAACAAAAATTCCAACGTAGATGAAGCTGTGGTTTCAATACCTGAAGAAGCTCAACCTAGTCAAACTGCCTGGGATGGAGTAGATCTAGAGCAACTTGGTGAAGGAAATTTTGAGACTGTTTCAGCTGTTTCTCTTGCTGACAATCTGAAAGATGACGTGCCATGTGACATGTCATCAGTTCTTGGTTCCCATTCTAGTGCTGATGATTTGGCTCTGGCAGCAGTTACAGACAAGTGCTCTAGTGAGACTGAAAATATTGATAAAAATGATCCACAACAATGAATGCTATTTGATCTGTATAACATCATATATCATACTTTGGTTATGTGTATATTTAGAATCTGATGAGTATAAGTTGTAGAAATTATCTTGATTTTCGTTGTTCTCATAATTTGCTTTATCTTGTTCGTGGCTCAGTAAAGATCTATCAGCCTATGAGACAGGTTTTCCGTCTCTGAATTTAGTGCTCTCAGAAATGCTATGAGGTAAACTTAGTAACTATCTTTTGACAGTTACCTGACATATTGTTACATGATGTTTGAGTCTGAGGAAAAAATGGTATTCTTATTTGGNTGTGTATATTTAGAATCTGATGAGTATAAGTTGTAGAAATTATCTTGATTTTCGTTGTTCTCATAATTTGCTTTATCTTGTTCGTGGCTCAGTAAAGATCTATCAGCCTATGAGACAGGTTTTCCGTCTCTGAATTTAGTGCTCTCAGAAATGCTATGAGGTAAACTTAGTAACTATCTTTTGACAGTTACCTGACATATTGTTACATGATGTTTGAGTCTGAGGAAAAAATGGTATTCTTATTTGGTCTGTCGTGATATAATTCGCTCTATATTACTGCATGCAGTATTTGTTTCAGTTGAGTCGGTCAGAGAGAATTCATTAGTTATCATCTCCTTTTATGGAATGTCAAAAGGATAAATGATCTGGAACAGATTTGATGGCAAAATCATGATGCCTTAAAGCCTTTACGAGCTTTTAGATGACACTGTCATTTATTGCCTCACTTATTATGGGCTAATTTCTAGAGGATGTGAGCCTGGGGTCGTCTCTATTGCATTCCCAGGCAAATATCCGGGAACATGTGTATGGGTTCTTATTTGTTGCCTCCAAAGTTGGCTTAGCAACCTGAAACTCTGTTTTGGGAGGGGTTTAAATGTACTTCTCTATGCAACACATCTCATTTCTGGGTTTTAATAGAAGTCCGGTGGACATACTGTGAGTTGAGTTGAAAATATGTGGTTCTGAAGTTGACTCTCAGTCTCTGCCAGTTGAGTGCTTATGTTATTTTCTATTGAATTTTGTGATTTTTGGTTTGTGGTTTATGGCACCTGTTACCTTGAGTGAGTGTGATAAATGACTATTGAATTGGAAAAATTGAGTGCTATCAGCTATCATATAGTTTTGTATTGACCACCTTTCATAACTTGAGTAGAAATGTGAATTCGATCTATGGACGGATAAATTTCTCTCGGTTCTGATTTATTGTACCTTATAATTTCATTGCATGGTGCTTTCTAACGAGGAGCTTGTCTGAAAATCTAGTTGAAAGGTGTTTAGTTGGAATCTCGTCGATGGATTCGGAAAGTAAGAAAAAGGTTTGCGGGACAAAATT
>CAIGRK010241366.1:0-10192 GCA_903798315.1 Fraxinus greggii | reverse complement strand
TAGTTTATATTGTTAAAATGGTCAAAAGTCATTTTGGAAATATGGCTTTGTTTTTAGGCTATTTTCATGTATTTCCTCCATTATTACACAAACATAATTTTCTATATAAAAAAAAATTAAATGTAAACCAAATATGTTAATTTTTGAAGTATGAAGTATCATTTATTGTAACATTTCAACAACTCTTATTATAATTTATTAAAAAAATATGATCTTAATCTACGTCAAATAGGACTATTTGATATACCATTGCTTTTGACTTGATATAAAACGAAGCGATTGCCTTGTTAGATACATATTTTAGGTTTGGATTTGGATTGGAAGTAAAAACTCTAACGTAAAAAGGAAAATACTATATGGAAGGAAAAAATTAAAACTTCAACACCTCAAGGCATTGGAACCATTAGGGAGATTTGGATAGTAATCAAATAATATTGAAGTAAAAAATTAAAAGTTTATTTATAATACAATTTAATTATACTGAATAGTGTACTACATCAGAAGTAATGATCTGTAAGTTGATTGATTTTGAATACAGGAACATTCGCATTGACGGTTGAATCAACATTGAGCTTTAGATGATTAGCATAGGGTAGTCGTCACTTTACCTCAATTAGGATTTTATGGATATTTAATACTCTATTCGTTCCATAAAGATGGACTTTGTTTGCATTTTTATCTGTTCAAAATTATAGGGCATTTTACTTATTGAAAGTATAATTGATTTTTTAATATTCAAATATATCCATATATTTGTTATTAACAAATATGAATTATTCTTATTTAAATCATTATTTTATGTAAGAGTATATTAGGAAAAATGTAAAAAAAATTATATTTTCAACTATACTAATTACATTTTTATTTAATGTGTAAAAATAGAAACAAGTCTATATTTGTGTGACGAAAGGAGTATCAAGAAAAGATTCAAATTTTTGCAAGAAAATTAAGCAAAGATTGAGTGGAGGAGAAAAACTAAGAAGAGGGTTGTTCGAAAATACTAATTCAATAAATAATTCCTGAAACTTACAACGTACTTTTTCGAAAATCTTACAATACGGGTCAAAAAGACATCCTTGAGAACATTAGATATGATCTGTCAAAAATTTCCACATTGGAGCAATTGGCTCTCCTTAATGATGTAAAGAACACAGGACAGAAACTATGATATCATGAAATTGAACAGACTACGAAATCTGTATGCAACCAGTATTTCTCGAGTCAAAAAGTTCGGGTGGCCATTGCAATTCTTCTTTGTTCAGAAAAATTCGATTCCCATTAGTTGATAGTGGCGTGATGATCGAACTGTCAGAACTAAAGTTTCCTTGAACCTCAATGTTGCCTTGGATATCATTAGTATAGCACGAAATAAGCAGTGATTCGTTGAAGTAACATCTTGTGGCTCTGGTATCATGCAACAGCATCAGCCTGTCGTCTGGTTAATCGTGCATACAAGCCATTCTTGTGGAGAAGCTGAGTATGGTTGCCCATCTGAACAATTGAAGAGCAGTTAAGAGTTAAGAGAGTGAAGAGTCTGGCAAAACAAGATAAACTAAGGAGAGCAAAGAAAAACAGGATTGAGCTTATATCAAGGGTCCGTTGGCAAAGTATTTTGGAAAATCAAAAACTGCTTTTAAACCTAAGAAGCTGCTTTTAGACCTGTTTAAATAATTTTCTAAAAACGCTTAGTCTAATTAGAAAAGCTTTTAGAGGTCGACTGGCCAAAAATGTCATACTAGCCAAGGAGGCTTCCTCCAGAAACTCTTCTACAAAAGCAGAAGTAGAAGACCGGCCAAATATGTCATAATAGTCAAAATCCAAAAGCCACAATATGTATAAACTTGCATCTTCCAAACTTAAGTTCTCGTGTAGTTGTTAAAACAACTTGGACATTGACTGATGGCAAATGAATAAAATCATTATAGACCATACATCCATGAATGTGTTGACTTACAATGTTAGATTCTCTAAAGCCTAATAATAATGTTCACTTTTACTGACTGAGGATAGCCCTAGTTTTTGCGGAAATTTTCTTATTATAAGTGGGATTCATACTCCGCAATAGGTAATGCTAAAGAAACCTAAGAGGGGTGTTTAACAATTTCTCGATTTTTCCGTGAAAACTTGCAATGGTGACTAGACTTAGCTCTCACATTGAGCATGAACACTATGAATCTAAATATTAGGTAGTGTGAATTTTTGCTCTGTGTTTTGTTCATACTTTATTATGTTTGAGATTAGGATTAATCCTTAACATACAAAAGAAAGGGGGAGTATATTGTGCAATATTAGCCGCACTTGCATTTTCAAAGTGAAGCTCAAGATAATAATAAATAAAGCTTTGTGTATGCAAACATGTTAAATGGAAAACTAGCAACCAAGTAAGATAGGTCTGACAACCCAAGAGCACGTACCTCGACAATTTTACCACCCTCCATCACTACTATTCTGTCAGCAGCTTGAATTGTGGAAAGCCTGTCAAAAGTAGTTATCAGTACCTCGTTTGCCGTTAAGTCGGAACTCTGCAAGGGACTTTACCTGTGTGCGATTACGATGACAGATCTCTTGATTTCTAGGTCACTACGCAATGCTCGAAGAACGCCCTATTTACACCACAAAAGTAATAAGGAAGAATATAATTATGAATCGGTTTTCACGAGTATATCCAGTTTCTCTACCTTGATGTTGTGTTCGCTTTCCGCATCTAGAGCACTCGTAGCTTCATCAAGGATTAAAAGGCTTGGGTCTCTAAGAAGTGCCCGGGCAATAGCAATTCGCTGCTTTTGTCCTCCACTGAGCAAATCATCATCAACAAGTGTTTGGTAGCCATTGGGCAGAGACAAGATGAAGTCATGGGCAAAGGCCTGCTTGGCAGCCCATTCCACATCCTGCTGACTAACGTCTCGGGAACATCCATATCTTATGTTCGAACCGATGTCCATGCGAAAGAGTCGGGGTTCCTACGGAACGAACTTCAATGAGGGACATTTTTGAAGTTTGAATGAAGTTATTCAGAAAGAAAATAACAGTGGATACCTGTCCCACATATCCAATTCTTTCTCTAAACCACTCAATATCCAGTTCTTTGAGTAGGTAGCCATCAATAAGTATCTACACTCAGGACAAACAATATCAATTAAACTTGCAACCAATGCAAAGTAACAGTCAGTCGTGAAAGTAAAAAGGTGAATTTCTAAAATTCTACACAGTTAATTCCATTTTTTTTTCTTTTCACTCCACAATTAAATACAACATGCATAAGTGTAGAAGAGGCTACATGGTTTACCTCGCCATTTGTGGGCTCATAAAGGCGGAGCAGAAGATTTACTACAGTGCTCTTCCCACTACCACTAAGGCCAACCTGGAAAAAGAAATAACAATATTCATTTCTCAACATGTCCATGTAGAATTTTTGGTTGTATGCTGCTTAGATTCACCATGAAATATGACTCAAGGGGGAAGCTTCCAGAAGGCTGGAATGTTTATCTAAGTTTTTATGTAATGCATGTTACCTATACCTTTGCATTTTCAGATTACTAGAGACTCTACTTACTGTAATATAATATTCCCTAGCTGATATATCTTTATGGTTTGCATGTGTATACCTATTTCCAACCATTTTCAAGCATTTGATAATATCCACAAAGATAATCCAGAAAGGATGGAAATGTTAGTGCACAACTGATATATTCACAACTTAAAAACAAAGTGTACACTTACTATGGCAACTACTTCCCCAGGACAGACTACAAAGTTGAAATGTTGTAATATGGGTACCTGTTCAGGTGTCAAGAAAATAGATATTTTAATTGCTGTACCAGAAAGTCGATATGAATTCAAGTTACACAGTAAGATCATATGAATGCCTCATTGCGAAAAAAGGATAACTATTTTTGTTTTTATGTCATAGTTCAAATGCAAAAATTTAGGTGTTGATATCTTCACGACTTGCTCACTGCAGAATGATTTAATGCCTCGTGGCCAAAACTCATTCAGCAACTCCACATTCAACAACAGGTAAATCAAAATGCATTAATATAATGGTGCCTGTAACTAATAGACTGATTTAGTTGCCTCTCATGATTTAGAAGAAACGAGCAAGTAACTGAATAAGTATAAATTTTGTAATACATATAAATGAAAGAAATGCATAAGAGCTGCCAACTGTAGTGTGCGAAAGTGTGGACTAGTACACTAAAGGAAAGGTATCAAGGTGGTAAGAAGAAGCATGTTTATTAATACTTTCAGATTTAAATAATTGCCAACTGTAATATTTGAACTTGTACATTAGAAAATAGTCTGAAGGAACCTCACCTCAGTTCTTGTAGGATAGTGAAAGCTTACATCCCGAAATTCAATCCGCCCCATCAATCTTTGCAATTTTGATCCTACAGTATGTTAAAATTATTCTTAACTGTCACAATGCTACCAAAATTTAAAAATGCAACAATGATTTATGAATTCTTCAGCACACTAGTGAAGAAGAAGATTTAGTGCCCTCTTGGCAAGGTTTTTGAAAAATCAAAAGCTGCCTCTGAGAATAGGAACTGTTTGGATCGGTTTGAATATTTTTTCTGGAAGTGTTTTGTCCGGTATACATGATCATCAATTATTATTTTGATCAATTATTTAATTTATAATTGAATTAATCATCATCAAACCTGTGGAGTCCAAACTAAGAGAAAGGGCCAAACTGTTGTTAAACACGAAATGCCAGATAATGATGAATTCATTTACTTGATTTCCAGGAAGTTTTGTCTTATCATTCACTCTACATCCCTTCACACTATGCAATAAGCAATGGCAAGATCAACATTAACATTAACACAGATCATCATCCAAATCGTATGAGCAATAATCAATTCAACAATAAATGACGAAAATTTCAAAGCAACCAAGAGGCAGTACTGTTGAAAGTGCACAGGATATCCATGGATCAAAGTTGAAAATTATCTACCAAATATGACAATAAAATTTGGGAACTTTAATTAACCTAAGCACATATAAATAAGATTCGTGTGAGAAATTTGAGAGGCAATCATGCCTTTTGCGGTAAACTGATTGCTAGGTGAAAGATCCATCAACTGAAAAACTTTTTCACTGGCTCCAACAGACTGCATCAATGATGACAAATTATCACCAACCCACCAAGTTGAATAGATTAGCCATTCACTGTATAAAATGAACTTTGTAAGTTGCTCAGCAGTTATATGGCCAGCCAGAATAGACATTCCTCCTATCAGCACGGCAATAACCTATAGAATTTTACATGAGCGCTGAAGTCAATGTTAATTTTTAGATAGTCAAATAAAGAATCCGCTTCAGATGTTCTACGTGAATGATATTATCACATATATAGAATGAAGTTGCAAGAGAGTAAATGTCTATGGAGGGAATTCCCTTGTTCTCTCACTCTTCACCTTCTTATGCTTCCTACTCAAACGAATTAGAAGGTGACCTTTCGAGTTGGTTGCACAATATCCAACAATGTATCAGATGTTAGGTGAGCCGGGAAGTGATGAGAAAAGAAAGAAACAAGCAATGACTAAACTAGTAAAATAGCTTTACCTGTGTTGAGTGATAGAGTGTGTTGAAGCTGAAGTTCCAAACTCCATATGCAGCACTTTGTCTTAAGCTTATGCCAGCTAATTTCTCCAACCATTCTCGATATCTACCACCAAAAGAACAGGTTACATGTATTTTTGAGATAATTGTAACTTCAGCTGATAGTAATATCAAATATAGGACTGGGAAATAAAAATGCAGAACTGTGGAATGAATTCTTACCTTCCAAGTTCTTGTTGCTCTGTTCCATAAACTCGTACAGTTCTCATCAAAGAGAATGTCTCCTGTGCAACCTACCGAATAAGAAAGGAAAAGTGATAATGGGGAAAAATAGGAAATGAGGTGTATCTGAAATACTCAAAATATAGTTTTTGGTTTTACTTCATTAGCAGAAGCTGTGATTTCTTGAATCAATTTAGCAGATTGCTTTTGATACCTATATAAGATAAGAAGTGCATATAATTAACAGAAAATAAAGAGAAATCAGATCATATGGCACATAATTACAGTTTTGTTATGATATAAGAACTCGAGTAATCTACACTAAAGACTTGAGCTTGGTTCTCTGTATGTATGAATTATAGGGGTTACAGGCGGAGGGCTTGACAATGGAAATGAAGAAGCTTTCTAATCTAGGTCCTAACATCATCTTCTAGTCTAATCTAGGTCCTAGCATCATCTTCAATTTCATTTATTATCTCATGCTACGACACCCTAATCTCATAAAATTGAATCCACACATAAATGATAAAATCTCCATGTAAACAGGAATTATTCTAAAAATAAAATTCTCCAAGTGACTGTAATCTACAAGTTCACTGATTTTCCATCACTTCAAATAAGGCAAACTGAAGTTCGGAGAGTACAATCTTATCTGTATATCAAATAGGAACATGAAGAATCGTACCGGCCATATATAACCATGATGGTTGAGAGAGTGACACAAGTGGCCAATATACACAGTCCAAGTGGACGTGATAAAATCAACAAGTACACCAAAGCACCCGTTCCCTATAGGATACAGTAATAAGATTCTAAACTCGAAGAGAACTGGAGAACATGCTTGAAATTTACTTAGACAACCAACCTGAAGAACATTACGAAATATCAGGTTTAAGTCATTTCCTATCACACGCGACACTTGTTGACAGTCTGACCCAAGCCTACTAGTCAAACCACCAACTGTTTCAGAGTCGAAAAAGGATATATCCTACAAAGAAAGTAGCTAAAAATAATTATTCACAGTGAGAAATAAATCATGCTTTGTGTTATGAAGACTGATAGCAGAAACCATGTCGAGTCCGCAATATTTTATAGCATATTATTTCAGGAACCTGAAGAAGAAGTGTTGAGTATAATTGTTCCCTCATTCGCTTGACCTGATCATTAAAATTGAAATTTGGGTTAACTATCAACATCAAAACTTAATAGAACCCAAAAAGTGTAACTATATCAGCAATATTTTCTTTTGCATTCTGTCAGTTGGGAGCCAGAAAATTTATCTTGTCAAAGATGTGACAATAATTAACAATGCCAACATAGGATAAATGAACCTACTCACTTCACAGCAATCAAGAGGTTAGTAATTAACAATTTTCCAGGCACCACAGCTTGTTTTAGTAACTTATGCAATACTTATATGAGGAAATTACCAATTGATGGACTCTATAGTTATCCATTCAAGTGATTTATCAGGAAATGTTTGGAACAGATAACTTACAATAATACAATGACGCATTCTCTAAAGATTGAGAAAATAAGGAATAAAACGTTGGAATAAGCTGAATCGAACAGATACCTTGACTATTTTCTCAATTTTTTTTTTTCATATGGAGAAGTAAAATTCGCTTTTTACCAACCCCTGTGAAACTCCAAATACAGGATCTTTGCTTATACAAAGGCAAATTATAAGAAGAGTTAGTATGTCCATGCACTCACCAGGATCATATTTGCAATTCCAAACAATCCACCTCGTATGCCACTGTGAATTTCAATGGAAAAAGGATAGTAGTTCATTGACTTGACGAGGTCATGTTGCAAAATTGAAAATTAAATTAAAATAAATAGATATAAAGCTAGGTGTGCAAAACATCCATGTAATGAGACTAGATGGTCTATGAGCTGGCCTTCCCTAGTGTGCGTATTAAAATAGAAAGGGAACTTCGACCATACAAGATTTTAACCTGCATATTCCCGCAGTGATACATAGCAGAACCAAAAGGCGCACATTCTGGTGGAAAACTGCAATCTTACTACTTTGTGCAGCAAAAATTGATGCAGTAAGATAGTGTGGAATGGAGATTTCAGAAAGCTGAGCCATAAGAAAAAATTTCAGCACTAAAAGCATAAAAGATAGCCAAGAAAGTGCGAAATAAGCCTAACTCGACTCATTTTAATGAGCAGCACGGCGAAACAAAGCAAGCTCAAATACATCAAAATCAGAACAAAAATATAAGCTTCACATGAGATGATTAAAGTAATTGATATAATATCATAAAGTCTTAATCTTTAGCTGACACCAGATGGAATTAAATCACATTTCTTTACACAAGAGAAGAAGAAAGCAGTTGAAAGGGCTAAAAAGTACAGGAATAAACTTACAGCAGTGAGAATGAGGGCAGCAAATGCAGTAAAGATAACCCATCGATCTTGAGCTATCAATTCCCACATCTTTTTCAGCGCCCTCAAAACAGTCACAGGTTTCGCCACCATCACACCATCAACGCCCTCATTCGACAGCTTCCACCACTCCCCACCTGGCAATATATCCCGTACAAACTCAACCCATTTCTTCAACCATCCTTCCTCATATCCTTTCAAGGAACCCTCTTCCTCTTCATTTACAGGGTACCCATTAACAGAAACCGATTGTATTGAAGAAGGGTGATGAAATCTTCTATTCGAATTGAAAAATTGCAGTTGGGAGTTTTTGTGAGGAAAAGGCAGAATTCTATAATGGGATTTTAATGGGATTTTTGTTTGTTGAATTGGAAATGTGAAGGGGGGATGGAGATTACACAAGGTGGAAGACATTTAGGAATTTGAACGAGAAATTGTAATAACTGGAGACAGTAAAGATCGTATATAGTGTTTTTTCTGTATTTTTCTGGTTGAGGAATGGGCGAGTTGTCACCACTCATTTGACGAAGAGTCGGGGGAGCAAGGAGTTGGTAATGGAGCTAAAGTCCAAGCACGTTCAAATTAGTTGCTTGTTTTAAACGTAATATTTAGGCGTCGGCAAGCTTCCAACCCAAATCAATTCAATTCAGACGTTGAAATCAGGAGAAAAAATGTCTACCTATTTGGGGTTAAAAAATTTATCTTTCTATTCGTATATATATTTTTGCTTGCATAGTGCATATCAATAATATTTATAATATAAATGATAATTGATTGATTTTTTTCAAAATTATCGTATATATCTAATAGTTAGCAACAAACAATTACACAAAAAATGAAGAGCAATGGTACAATCTAAATTTGGAATTTACAACAAACACTTCTTCTCGCTTTCTTTTTCTTCGAAATTTGAAGTTTTGGTAGAAGAAGTGTAGACAGTAAATAAATTATTTTAAAAAGAATTATATTTGTATTTTTATTATTTTATTTTTGAAGTTTAAAAAGATGAATTTTAAAATTAAAAAATGTGTTAGCGGGTTTGATCAGTTAATTGATGAGTTAGTTGTTTAAACCGAAACCAATCCAACTCGACTCGGTTTGATTGGTTTTTTAATTTTTTTTTTACCCAACCCTAGTAATATTTTTTACTGTCATTTTTTTTTTTTGTATAGAATTAGTTTTAGAATAGCAAATTTATGAAATATGTGTAGTTAAAAAGTAAAAATGTGTTATTGAAAATGAGTATGAGAAAAAAGAATGGGTAATTAAATTTGTACCACATTTTTTATATTTTACACAACATTTTAATTGCACTTATATTTCTTAATATTTGCTTATTATAATTGATGATCCCAAAATTATGCATGACCCAAGCACTCTATCCTCGAGGAGTAATATTGTCCATTCCACCAAAAACCTCACGAACTCCTCGGTCATGGTACCTCGGGATTGTTCCTTGCACATGACCACACCCCTACCATATAGACCTCATCGAGATATCACCTCGGGAAATAACATTTCCCGTTAGCTAGGGATCTCCTTGAGGATATGTCTCAATTTCGCACCTAACATCCCCATATCCATTACGACTCTCCGATAAGATAGAGCTTATCCCGTTTTAAGGATGTTGAGTCCCATTGCTTCTATTCCATGCAGATAGGACTCCATCACATGAATTCTATCTTTATACAAACGCATCAATGTAACAATGCCCATCAAGTTACAACTTCTAAACATAGTAGGACTCTTAGGGATTTGAGTAACTTAATTCTACCAGAAATGTGCTACACACCTCTATAAATACAACACATCAATTCATTATCAAAGTACGCTTACACATAATTTTCAGCATATATTTTTTCACATAAATTATCTCCCTAACTTAAGCATTGGAGGGCGACGAGAAAACATATCGACGCATTTATTTCAGGTACATGAAGATTCTGTTCGTGATCATTCTCAATCCTTAAACTCGAAAAGCAATAGGTACGATTTTGGTAGCATCATT
>CAIGRK010241343.1:0-13484 GCA_903798315.1 Fraxinus greggii | reverse complement strand
GCCCAAAATTCCTTTTTAAATGGGTCATTTTCTTTTTTAAGAAGTGCCCTTTCTGATTTCTTTTCATACAATTGAGAAATCAAATTTTAAATGAAGCGAACATCTCATGCTCCATGAGGCGCGCGCCTTGAGGCGTGCACCTCAGATTTAAAGGCGTGAGCCTCATATTTTTAGCCTAAAAAATACCGCCCCGAGGCATACTACATGCGCCTTACAGTGAGGCGCGCCTCACTACCGCCTTTTTAAACCATGTTCATCACTGTTGTGTTCTTTCTGTCTTTCTGGTTTTCTAAGTCGTGAGGAATTCATGATTCTCTTTTATACAGATTTTTGCAGGGTAACTACTTAAGTGGATTTATTCCGAGTGAGCTGGGAAACCTTTCTCAGCTTGAGAATCTGTAAGTAATTTTATCTGCTCTATGAAGACTCTTCACTGTGATTCCACGGTAGCCAAATGAAATTTAAAGTATGTACATGTTGTCAAGACTTTGTGCTCTATTAACGTGATAGACAGTCTCAATATGAAAGCCATCAACAGATATCACCATTTATCAATCTTCTTTTCAGTGGGTGCAAAGTTGAAGTATTCACTACTAGGATCAAACCACACCAATGCGTAATTTCGTAATCAACAACTGTAAACAACCTTCTCTTTCATTAATGAAGAAAAATATCAGTTGACATCATTTTAGGATAGCTGGTAACCTCTTTTGGTCAAGCTGAATCAATAAGTATGAGATAATTTATTGTATCTTTATCACTGTTGGATGAGATGTTGCAACATTGTTTATACTCTCGTCCGACTCCTTTTCACTTTGAACGAACACGGTAAAAAGTGATTGCTAAACTGCAAGATCATGTCTTACATAAGATAAGAGTTTCAAGCCAGATCACGAAATCAATTTGTTATGCATCTTTTTCAGATAAAAGGATCGTGGTTCAATGTGTATGCTATCCGCCAGCTTGCACTCAATAAATGCTTCTTTTATCCTGAGAAAGAAAGTTATTCGTACTTCCAGCGGGAGACGGACTTGGAGCATCTAGAGAAAACACTTTAGCACGATACTACTACTGAAGGAAAATAAATTTCATTGCTAGTGATTAAATGAGTGTAGGCTGATGCTCACAGTTATTTAGCTCTTGATGATCAGATCAAAAGGAACCGTGTAATAATTAGTGAGATAGGTCTAAGTGGTATCATATCTATAATATAAAATATGTTATCAATTGGAAGTAGACTAAACAAAACGAAGGGATTGAAGACAAATAAAATTTTACTCTGGCAAGTAAGCCTGTCCTCAAAACTTTTGGTTTTTGTCCAAGCTAAGCAGAGTAAGTGTTTCAAGTGAGACTATTTACAGGAGTGTCCTCTCCTGTCCTCATTTTGTTATAGCTATAGCTGAGATTTGAGAAGCTTATGTTTGCTGATTATCCCAGAACCAGGGTTCTTGACAATATCTTGTTGCTTCTGACAGGAAATTGTTACAAATTACACTAGCCATACTTTTAAATCTGTCCATGCAGCATGTGACCTGTGTAGTTATTTTCAATAGAATAAGAGAATTTTGGTATCACACATAGAAATGCATTTTTAGTAGTACAGGAGTCTTCTCCAAGTTAATGATTTAGTTCTCCGCTGGATTTTTCAGAGATCTGTCAAGCAATTCTCTCAGTGGCAACATTCCTGCTTCTCTTGGGAAGTTAAGCAAGCTCTCGATTTTGTGAGTGCCTTAATTTCCAAGTTACATAAATCTTTTGGATGGTTTCCCCTGGTGTAATACTTATTGTTTCTCTCTTACAATGTTTGAAGCAATGTATCAACAAACTTTCTGGTGGGATCAATACCCTCTGATGGTGTTCTTGCCAATTTTCGTAGTGATTCGTAAGTACTAAATGTATATAATCTTTTATTGAGTGGTCCAAATTGTCAGTATGCTTTGTTGTCTTCATTGTGAAGCTGGATAGCATGGTTTTTGTATTTTCCTGTTAGTATAAATCTTGCCTTTTGGTCTACTACACTCCTTGTTTAATTTTCTTAAATTTTATTCTCTTAATAGTTTTTGATTGCTTGTATTATTTGGCTGGGATCGAAGAAGATGGGAAATTAGAAAACTTTTGTCTTATATTGTTTCATACTGGAAGCCTCCATCTAGATTGTTCCTAAATTTCATTTCCTTTCATCGTAACCCAAATGAGATAATAGAATCTGACTTTCTTCCATGTTTTACTTGATTTTTCTTTCTCATCATTATCTTCTCTTCTTTTATCCTCAACTGCAAGCAAAACAACCATTAGATTTCTATTCCTGGTAGTTTTTGTGCATTCTCAGCAATGGTAGTAGTTGAAGTAGTAATAGTGCACCATCTCTTTGGAAATCAAAATAGATACTGACATGTATAAAAGCACATGAATCTGTTTGAAACATGAGTTCTTGAACACATTACTTATCAGCTAACTTTGTCTTCTTGTGCACAATTCAATAAGCAACTTTTTAGGTTTTGTAAATGTTCCTAATGAAGGCATTGTTATGATTTTCTGTTATTTTAATCTTTGCAATGAAGGTGTGTGATTGTGCATTTGCATTGCTGATTGATGCTTCTCTTGGCAGCTTTGTTGGAAATCGTGAATTATGTGGCAAGCAGATAGAAATATGCAAGAACAATGGTGGTCCTTCGGCATTGTCGCCTACTGATTTAGGTAAAATTTATCGCATAGGAGATTGTTCATTCGACGTTTTTCCAGTTTCCAGCGGCTGAGATATTTTGTCAACAGTCTAATGAGAGAGCAAACAAAGGGACAGGCTAGCCTTTTCCTTTGTGATCAGAGATAGATTTTACTTCTGTGCAGAAGCGAGGCTTATGCATGATTTCATATCTGCCAAATCTTCTGATCTCCAGTGTGTCGACCTGATAGTGCTGAGGATATTATGAGAATCAAATGTTCTGATGATACTGTTGAAGATCTTATTAGAAGTGATGATATGAATGACTTTTAGGCTTTTTGTAGTTCTTGATTTCTAGTAGTGGATTATTATTTTTATGTGATTACTGGTTTGATGATTTACTAAAATCTTATTGCATTTTTATTAATTGGTTCGAATTATTTTATTGGTTTATGTTCAGGCTTACACTTCCTAGTCTCGTGGAGGCAAAACACCTTGGTTATCGATTGATCCTTTTTAAACATAGAAAGATGCAAAGGATATGATCTTCATCCCATTTTCAAAATCTTTCATTTTCATTTTCACTTAATTATTAGTTAGTTCAGTATATTATTAGATATCTAGCGAAGCAAGGCAGTGACAAAAAAAGGTACGATGATAGAATGTTGGTCATATCTCGGGATTATTTATTTATTTACTTTTTAATATAGAGCAGGATGTAGAACATGAGTGACAATGCCCATTAATAATGAAGGTGCCTTTGTTCCTTGTTGGTTCACCTTAATTTTTTCTTTTCCATTATATCCTTTAAAGGTAGCATCTAATGTTGGTCTTTATGATGTTTTTAGCCCAAAGTCAGTTCAAGAAGAAATATTCAGGACGCCTTCTCATAAGTGCACTTGCTACTGTGATTGCATTACTTTTGGTCGCGCTTGTGTGTTTCTGTGGCTGTTTCCTGTATAAGAGGCTTGACAAAAATGATAGGAGAGGCCTTGCTATTGACGTCAGTGGAGGTACTTATTTATTACCTATGCACCGAAATTATGTTTACAATACTTGTTATCTGTGATATCTTTGTACTCTTTAATATTTTTAACATATTGAATGTTTCTTAACTTTCATTGCTCAGGTGCATCAATTGTGATGTTCCATGGTGACTTGCCTTACTCTTCAAAAGACATCATAAAAAAATTGGAGACATTGAATGAGGAACACATAATTGGTGCTGGGGGCTTCGGAACAGTGTATAAGCTTGCAATGGATGACGGTAAAATATTTGCCTTGAAAAGGATTGTGAAGATAAATGAGGGGTTTGATCGTTTCTTTGAAAGGGAGCTTGAAATCCTTGGAAGTATCAAACATAGGTACCTGGTAAACTTGCGTGGATATTGCAATTCTCCAACAGCAAAATTGTTGATTTATGATTTTTTATCCGGAGGCAGCCTAGATGAAGCTCTTCATGGTAAGATACCTTTTTTTTTTTTTTGCATAATATCTATTATGTTGTGTTTTATGTGTACTGCCAAAGCTTGAAAATATGGACAAATGCATGTTATAAAAATGCGTGTGTTTGAAACCCATCTTATTTCAGTGTATTCCTGAAAGGACTTTGTTGCAAAAATAATGCTACACAGGGAGTGCAGAATGATTCTTGAGCTTTTGCAGTCATGCTTTGATCTTTGAAGTTGAGTTGCATATGCCGACTTGGTCAACCTGCAAAATATCTTCATCTTTGGGTTACTTCGAGGTCTTGCTGTTTTATATTCCTTTTACGAGGAAAATAGAATGAAAATACTTCCGCTGTTGGAACTCATCTTAAAATCGTAATTCCTGCCTTACACGAGTCCAATGGTGCATGTTTCTGTTGGGCCAAATATGGAGAAAAACACCATTTAACATAAGATGACTATATATTTTAGGTGGCCTATAAGGTCATCATTCATAAAGAATGTGACAAGGATTATGTGGCAAGGACTCCAGTCTATATTCTAAAAGTGGGTGATCTGTATTCTACATGCTTTACATTTTAGGTTTGAAATTTGTGTAACAGCCTCGACACGGATGACATCATGATGATGCCTACTTTTAACAGCTGAAGAGACTGTGGTTACAAGGAGGAAAAATCACTCTATCTCAAAATTTACCCACCATTTTACTTTATGATCCACTCATGATGATGCCTACTTTTAACAGCTGAAGAGACTATGTGGTTACAAGGAGGAAAAATCACTCTATCTCAAAATTTACCCACCATTTTACTTTATGATCCACCTTTAAGTGGATTTTTGCTCCAGTACTGCATTCTAGCAAGGTTTTCCGTAACTATTTTTGAGGTGCAACTGCTATTAGGCCTCAGTTATTGTGTCTTTTTTACAAAGAAGGATTTGGCCTGAGGATTTCAGAACAATGAAAATTATGAAATAAAGGAATCCTACTATTGTAGATCTTTTTGTTTTCTATCAGAATATTGGTGGTCACTACGGATGCAAAGAGTCAGAAAATTTGATATTCTAAGAAATAACACTTAGATCTGTGATTATTGATCCTAATTTCATTAAAGCTTGCAGGTTGATTCCTTATCGTAATAATATAATACCCTTTTCTAATCTCGAGGAAAACCCACTTCCAGGATATCATTAATGACAATGTTGCAAAGCACATCCCCTCCACTAAGGAACACCAAACTCGTGGTCATATCTTTTTGTGCTTTATGTAAGGCTTTTCTGATTGCTGAAATAGACTAGTTTGTTGAGCCAGCAGGAGATGACACTATTGATAGGCTTGCCTTTTGGGAATGACTTTAGGCTACAAGCTAAATGATAATTGCGATGATATCTAATTAATCATCTTTAGTATTAGTACAAACGTTAGAGCAACACTTAGGTAACAACATCTAGAAATTTCAAGTTTGTATCATTTCATATTCTTTAGTTCCATTATAACTGAAATTTTTCAATCTTAATGCAATTTCCATGCCCTCGATATCCACATTAATGTGGTCTTAGTCTTTGAAGTGAAATGTTTACTTCTTTCATTTGCCGAAGTTTCTGCTGGACGGCAATCGTCTTTTAGTTTTTGATTGCAATTTAACTTTTCATTGTTGTCTATGTATCTGTGAACAAAAGCTACCAAAGTTTTCGTCCATGAGTTTTTGCAAGTAATGAACTCATAGCCTCTAACCTGAACATGATGTTCTGATGTTTAACTCTTTATGATAACATGTTTGTGTTGGAAAATAATAAATTAAATTGATATATTAAAGCAATATGTTTAAGTCGAATGAAATTGTAACAACAATTCATAGGTTTCAAATCTAGTCAATTCTATAGTTAATTTGTGTTTGAATTGGTTCAATTCCATAATCAATTTGTAGTTACAAATTCATTCATGGCTATTGTAGCATTTTTTGTGTTAAATACAAAATTAACGAAGAATTTGAAACCTCCTTCATCCTACTACTATATAAAGAGGTGTTTTCCTTATTCTTCCCTCAAAAAATTTGAGAGTTCTTTCTTCACTGTAATTTTATCTTTTATCTTTGTTTCAAGAGTTTAGTTCTTAGTAACTTGGATAATTTAGTTTTTTGATATAGTTTGGAGATAGAATTGTGAGCATTCTTAGTTAGCCTAAAGTAGTGACGATGTGCTAATTAGCTACTTTCAATCGTTATATCCTAAGAGACAGACGCCACCAATTCTCTTGCACCACAGCATGGGGCGAATTTGTTTTAAGGAAAGAGTGTGCAACATAAGCTTCGGCTATTTTCAATACCACTATCACCCCAACAACTATTTTCTCTAATTTTATTGTTACTCTGTTGTAATATTTCCTTCCATTATTTTATTTATACAATTCTAGCAGTATTTTTTAATTTCCTTTTGGTATTTTTCCTAACAGTTTGTTTCCTCTTTGATGTTGTAACTAAATTATTGTTCACATTTTCTGGTTACAAACAACTCATCATTCATTCATTGGGCTGTGACAAACCTCTCACGTCATTGTGATACAATAACACTATCTATCTTCTATTCAGAGAGGGGTGAGCAGCTAGATTGGGATGCTCGTTTGAATATTATCATGGGAGCTGCGAAAGGGCTTTCCTATCTGCATCATGATTGTTCCCCTCGCGTTATCCATCGTGATATCAAGTCAAGCAACATTTTGCTTGATGGAAATTTTGATGCTCGAGTGTCTGATTTTGGACTGGCTAAATTATTGAAGGATGAGGAATCCCACATCACGACAATTGTTGCTGGCACCTTTGGATATTTGGCTCCTGGTAAGGACAGGAAATTGTAAATCACTTTTGCCTGTTTTTGATATAGTACACGAGGCAATTATACCATTAATGGTTTCCAGGTGTTCACCACAAGATAGTCTAATGAAATGTCTCATTTTTCATATACAAATAATTTACGTATTTATTTTCATCGTATGTGCATCTTGTATGTAAAATCTTGGTGTGAACCACTTTTCAATTTATCCGGTTACTCCAATTATATAGAACTGAAATTGCATATCTATGACCATAAAAAACCCAATTGAGGCCTGAATTATGGCCCGGCTCAGAGTGAGGTGCGCAAAAAATACCTGAAGGCTCTAATTTGAGGCAATTTTTGGAGGCCTACGCCTCAGAGCACTGCCTCGTGGTTTGTGAGGCGTGTGCTTCTTTTTTCTCAAGACTTGTTTATTTTGCTTTAGCTGTGGGCCCTTTAACTCATTAGAAATAATTCATTGCTCACTTTTATGAGTTTTGTGTTTGTCATATGTCCACTTTGAAAATAGTCCACTGTCCAACCTACTAAAATAATAATTTCTTTTTTTGTTAATAGATTTTTCTTTGGTTTTTTTCACGGGTTTAAATTGTTCTATTATGAATTTGAAGATTTTTTATGAGCTTATTTTGCATTTTAATTTTTTGACATTTTTTCGGTTTACGGTGAGGCTTACGCCTTGAGGCTAATATCTTGCCTCATAAAGGAAGAAGGCCTTGGTACATGATTACACCTTTTTAAACATTGGCTACGGCTGATGTCAACCTCGCGAGCTTCATAAATAAAGGAATGCTATCAATTTTAATCAGAATACTGACTTGGATATTTTCTTTCATGCTTTGCCACAAGAAGGTATGCTAACCACTCGTGGCATTTGAATATGCAGAATATATGCAGAGTGGGAGAGCTACAGAAAAGACTGATGTTTATAGTTTTGGGGTTTTGGTGCTTGAAATTGTGAGTGGAAGACGGCCTACTGATGCTTCCTTCATTGAGAAGGGCCTAAACATCGTTGGATGGGTATGCCTTTTCATACTTATTTTCTATCGTATATCTTTACCTCCAAGCTAATTATTTATTGCTCAAGATGCGTACGTAAAACTAATTTAATTAGACTCGACTTCATATCTCAATTTACAAGTCTATGTACGAAAATTCTACTGAACATTAATGATTGGTGTAATAGTATCGATTATGTTTCTATCAATGCATATGTTGAGTTACTAATTCATTTCTTTTCAATTCGTTTTGCAGTTGAATTATTTAGTTTCGGAAAATAGACAGCGAGAAATAGTCGATCCACTCTGTGAAGGGGTACGAGTAGAAAGTCTCGACACCGTACTTTCAATTGCCAACCAATGTGTTTCTTCAGGTCCCGATGATCGTCCCACCATGCACAGAGTAGTTCAAATACTCGAATCTGAGATCACAACCCCATTCCCTAGCGACTTCTATGATTCAAACTCGGACTGAAGGCTTCATTGTGGAATGAAGAGAGGCAACATCTTTGCTATTATCATCCACTGCGTCATGCAGCAAAATGCAGGATCAACACAAGAACAGAAGGGGCTAGGAATCTGCATAATTCATCCCCGGCTTTATTTATTCGTTCATTCTGCAAAATCCCGACTACATATGCCCGCGCTGCTCGGCAGCCATTCTTCAGGTTTTTCTTTGTCCAGTAAATGAAATTTTTTTGCTTTACCATGCTATTTGCCCCTTGTCTCTGCCTTGTATTTCCTTCTTGTAATTACTCTACTCGATTGTATACAAAAATGGTTATACAGAAAGTATCCTCGTTATTGATTCCATTTTTTTTTGTATGATATTTGTGTTGCATAGTTATCTTTTCTTGTTCCATTTTCATTTGGTCACAGTTATTTGAAAATATTTGCTTGCTCAAAGCAAGGGTAATGGCACATAACGTTCCCACCTTTCATTGTTATTATGGAAAAAATACTTACCTTTTATTTTTTGACATGTTCACTCTTATTCTCACATTTCATTGCACAAAAAGTCATTTTCATCTATTTTCTCAATTAAAAATTATGAAATGACGAATATGTTCATCTCTTTAAATAAAACAAAAAGAAAAAGGGAAAAAAAAAAAAATTAATTGCAACCATACTCTCAAACATTTTTAAAGAGTGCAAATGAGTCTCAATAAATTATTAAAAGAGTAATTAGTACATAATATTCATATCTTTCACAGTTATTGCGAAAAATGTTCATACTTTTCATATTTTTTTTTCATTTTCACTCTTAATTACACTTTCGAATTTCTCAATAAAGAACTATGAAATAATGAATATACCATCCTATTTAAATAAAAAATATTTTTTTAATTTCTAATTCTTTAATAATTTATTTGGGACTCATTTACATTTTTTATTTTTTTATTTTTTAAATCAATTAAATTGGGAGTCGTTTGCACTTTTTAAAAAATGTTGGGGCTATGTTGCAATTATTTCTTTCTTTTTCTTTTTCCTTTTGTTTTATTTAAGAAGAAGGTAATATTCGTCATTTCACAATTTTTAATTGAAGGACTTTTGCGCTGTGAAAGATGAAAATAAATGTGAAAATGTTAAAAAATTGAAAGGTAAGGACGTTTTCCATAATAACAGTGGTTGAGATGTTACTTGCTAATTACCCCTCAAAATAATACAACATTAATGTTCACCTAATTTATTTCATAATGAGATGCTGAATTACTTAAGGACCGTTTGATGCTACATCATCTCGAAGAGTTTTTTGAGAAACTTACTTTAAACTAGTTTTTTCTAGAAACTCTTCTAGACAAACTAAAACCTTTTAGAAAATTATCAAAAAAGATTTAATCATTTTTATTTTTCAAAATTCTCGGGTCCTTAATTTTTCTCTGATGCAATTGGAATTCGATGAACAGCACGGTTTTTGCTTATTTTCATAATCCTAAGTTGTCTGCAATTTCTTAGATGAAAAGTGCGATATGTAAACCAAAATTCACAGTTTTATTGAATTAACTATAGACGTGTGTTTAGTGTTATAATAATTTTATTTTTAATTCAATAATATTGGCAAAAAAATATCAACAAAACAGTTTCTGCTATACTATTTTAATCTCACCATATAATTTTTATCGGACTTAAATAAAATAAGAAAAGTTATGAATTGGAAAGTCATTAATCTATTTCTAAAAATCAAACCGTCTTGTAAAAAATTAAAATTAAAAAAAAAATTGAATATCTTTATGCCAGGATTTCTAAGCTATTGCAAATCAACGAATATCGTGGCTTGAAATTCTAGGAATCTGCAAAATGGCACGTTGCAGTGTTCGCTGAGTCACCAATGAGTCGATCGTCTACTAAGTTGCAATAAAAATCTAGACCCTACTTGATACACATTCTTTTGAAACTCATTTTCAATCATATATTCTTCAATAAAATAATATTTTTTATCACATCAATTACTTTTTCATACTTTTTAATCACATATTTCTCATCATATCACTATTTAAAATACTTTCTTTCATTAATAATATCCATCAAACACCTCCCAAATATAATTCTAGTAATTTTACGAGATTATTTTAATCAATATGTTTGACTTAGTAACTATAGAAGTCGAGGTTCAAAAAATTAGGAGGGTTTAATTTTTTTTTTTTTTTACTTAAATATTATTAGCAAAATAAAGTAAACAAAAGTGTAAAACAAAATAGAGAAACGATCAAAATTCGTTGATTCACGTTGAATATTGGGAATTGACAATTATGACTCATTGATTCGAGAAATGATTCTTAATCAGTAAAATCGTTGATTGCGAAGATTATTGATATTGAACTTAGTCGGAATTGAAACAAGAGATCCAATTTTCTGTCCACAATGTACATGATAAAAAACTTCTTACTGTTAATGTGGCAAGATAACCTTACTTGTGGTTCTCTGTATCAGTCATACATTCAGATAATCATACTTATAGTTTTCTTGCTACACCAATAGTGAGAAATTTTTATTCTGCCCAATGGAGACATGAGATCAATTCTAATTGAAACAAATATAAGTTTTGTAATCCAATTAGGTGCCTATCACCCATAATTTCCAAATATTTTATAGAAGTGTTTTCAACATCTACAAGTGTATCAACATTCTCGCGGTTCCCAATCATACGATCAACTCCTGACGAGTACTTTCTAACACATGGATCAATTATCACTTCTCCACGAAGTTAAAACGTGCCTCCGCTTCATTGACATTCATGTAAGCTCACCAATTACTAAAAGTACTGATATTACGTATGTAAACTTCTACAATCAAACATTGTGCTCTCTCTTTTAATCTCAACTTTTCTTTTCTTTCTTTCTTTGCAATGATTGAATAAGATGTTAATAATAGGCTTATTAGCACACAACGTTCTTATATTTGATCTTTAGTGTGCAATACGTTCCTACGCCTCAAAAATTATTTTTTTTTCCACCCTTATTTCCACGTGAATATCGTCATTTTCATCAATTTTTATTCAATTTCTCAACAAAAATATATGAAATAACGAATATATTCTCATATTTATATAACACAAAAAGAAAAATAAAGAATTGATTACAATCATACTTCCAAAACCTTCTTAAAAAGTACAAATAAATACAAATAATTTATTAAAAAATTAAAAAAAAAAATCTTTTTTCCCCCTCCACCTCCACATCCACCACCACCACCATTGGCCACTTGGCAACTCAATGGAGCCGCCACCTTCAACCACCTCAAACTCCACCCTACCATGGCCTAGACCTCCGAACAACCGCCAACAGATACTCCTCTATCCCGCCATCACATCTCGACTACCTGTGCGGCCACAAGCCACTACAAACGACCACTGACGCTATCCAAAACACTCATCTCACGGACCAAAACCAAAGCAGCAACACTCTTTTCGACAACACTCATTCCATTAGCCACTAACCGGTAACATCTACTCTCCAAGGAGCTTCTATTCATGGTCCTATAACATCAAAATAGGTTCTCAATCAAAATCTGCTACCTCGAAAATTGAGCCATAATCTCCAAAATTGACAATCCAAAATTTGAAAAGCTGAACCTAATGAGCTGGGTTTTGATGAAATATGTTCGTCCGATTCAAATGACGCATCAAAACGAAGGTCTCGCATCTACCGTCCAGAGTTTGTCTCGATTTTTCTCCACTGAAGCTGACGAGGGAAGCGAGGGTCAGAGGCATGATCCATTTCTTCAAACCCGTATATTCGCCATTTTGTATATTTTTATTAAGAAATTGGGTAAAAATTGATGAAAATGACGTTTTCCACAAAACATGAAAATTAGGTTGAAAATGCAAAAAAATTAAAACGTAAGGTCGTTTTGCGCATTAAAAATCAAACACATGGGCATTTTGTGCTAATAAGCCGTTAATAATAATATCATTGTAAATTTATTTCACAGTTTATTTAAACTATCTGGTCCAATTGAAGAGATTATCCAAAGTGGCATATTAATTATTTGATCAGTTTTAATTTATCAACATGGAATTAATTTGAACATATTATTAAACGATGATTTTTTAACTATAAAAAATAAATAAAAAGAGATTCTTTTTGGAAATTATTTTCTACATGTACAATGTACATAATATAAAACAAAGTAGATAGGTTTAAAATACATCAACACATAAAATAATATAGACAAAATATAAAGAAAAATAATTTAGATTAGAGAAATATCGAGTATAATTTGATTTCAACAAATTTCAGTAGAACCCATCAAGTTTCTATAAGGATAATTAACACATAACGTCTCCACCTTTCATTGTTATTATGGAAAACGTCACTATCTTTCGTTTTTTGGTATTTTCACCCTTATTTTCAAATTTCATTGTGTAAAAAGTCATTTTCATCCATTTTCTCAATTAAAAATTGTGAAATGACGAAAATACCCTTCCCTTTAAATAAAATAAAAGGAAAAGGAAAAAAATAATTGCAATCACAGTCCGAATTTTTTTGAAAAATGCAAATGTGTCCCAAATAAATTATTAAAGGGGTCATTAGCACATAATGTTCATACCTTTCACTATTATTGCAAAAAATGATCTTACCTTTTTTTTTTTGTTATTTTCCTCCTTAATTATAAATTTGACAGCGCAAACCATCATTTCTATCCATTTTCATCCAATTTCTCAATAAAAAACAGTGAAATGACTAATATATCTCCTATTTAATTAAAAAATAAAGAATTAATTGCAATCATAGTCCCAATTTTTTTTAAAATGTGTAAAACGAGTCCTCAAAAAATTATTAAAAATTAATTTTTTTATAAAAAGTGCAAACGAGTCCCAAATAAACTATTAAAGAATTAGAAATTGAAAAAATATTTTTCCATTTAAATATGAGGGTATATTTTCACAGTTCTTTATTGAGAAATTTGATGAAATGGATGTAAATGATGATTTGTACAATCAAATATGTAATTAAGGGTGGAGATGTCAAAAAAAGAAAAAATATGGATTTTTTCGCAATAAAGGTGAAAGATAGGGGCATTATTTACTAATTACCCTTTTAATAAATT
>CAIGRK010241311.1:0-11596 GCA_903798315.1 Fraxinus greggii | reverse complement strand
AAAAAAAAAAAAAAATCAAAAGCCAAAAATTCTAGGGTTTCAAAATCCCTCTCCAGCTCTCCCTCCACTTTTATAAATATATACTGTTCCCTTCCCTCGCTTTTCCTCAATCTCGATTTTGTTTTACTTCCCCTTCAGATCGCACTGGAAAATCAATTTTCAGCTGCGAGATCATCCCCTTCCAAGCAAGGTAACCAAATATACATGCGAATGCTAATATACGTGTATTGTATATGTATGTAAAGATTGTTGAGGATTTGAATTAGTTTTTTGTTGATTATTTCTGCAGGAAGTCTGTTGGGGACAATATATTGATCTGAATGAATCGAGTTTTTACTCGGGTTGCGGAAAAAGGGGAGATTTACACATGTTCTGGGGCAAATTTATTAAATACATTGAGGGAGGTCTTGGGATTTGTTTGGTTGAAAATTCTTTAATTTGTTGCGGAAAAATTGATTATTGGGGTTGAAACTTAATTGAGGTGTTTGAGATTTGATTGGAGGTTCTTTGGCTATGAAGTCTGAGAATTCGTCCACATCAACCAATCTGGTCAAATGTAGCGATTGTGGGGGGAGCTGTTCAATAATGAACAGGTCGTTTTCTGGGACCTATCTCCGTTCTGTAAAGCGTAAATATGATGAGTTGGAGGAAGAAAGGCGGTTCACAATCCCAGGACTGGTTTTACAACAAAATGCCCGTGTGGATATGGGAAATGAATGTGCGGCATTGCGTGAAATGGTCAGCAGCCAACAGCAGACCATTCAGGATCTCATTTTGGAGTTGGAGGAGGAGAGGAATGCATCCTCCTCGGCTGCCAATGAGGCCATGTCAATGATACTGCGGTTGCAGAGAGAGAAAGCAGAGGTTCAGATGGAGGCGAGGCAGTTTAAGAGATTTGTGGAGGAGAAAGTGGCACATGATCAGCAGGAGATGTTAGCATTGGAAGATTTGTTGTATAAGAGGGAGCAGACCATTCAGTCTCTAACCTGTGAGGTGCAGGCCTATAAACATAGGATGATGAGTTATGGACTCACAGAGGCTGAGGCTGAAGGAGAGAAGGATATGAGCCGAAACACTAGCATGACTGAAAACCTCGAGGGACAATCTGAACTCCCTCCTTACGAGATATATCCTCCTCTCAAGTGCAATTTGAATGAACCCCAGACATATCCAGACGGCGAAGATGAACCCGCTGACATCGAGAAATATGCATTTGGTGAAACTCCACGGTCGAGAAAACACTTGAAGGATTTGGAGGACCGGATAAATCAATTGGAGAAAACTCCTAGGACCATTCAGCCTGAAGGGGAATTTAAAAATGCATTTGAAAAGGTGATAGTTGGTCAATCTCCAAGGCGGCCTCGGCATCTTAGGAAGTTCTCAACTGATAGTTCAAATTCGTTTTCTATGATGGGTAAGGAAACAGGGGCAGAATTTTCTACTGATTCTCCAAAGTTTTGTGGCAGTTTTAAGAAGACAGAATATACCCAGATGGAAGAGAACTCTAATTTGAGGAAGGTGGATAATGCATCAGAAGTTGGAGATGATGTGAGCGACAGAGTTTATACAATTGATTCTATTCATCAGGGAGCTTCATATAATGGTGTCACAGAGCCCAAGTCTTCTGTTGGAATAGGTGACGACTATCTGACGACCCCAAGAGCGTCGCTAAATCATTCTGATGTTAGAGATCTGGAGGTCCAGAAGCTGTACGCAAGGCTTCACGCTCTAGAAGCTGACAGAGAATCAATGAGGCAGGCAATTATTTCTGTTGGAACTGATAAAGCACAGATGGTGTTATTGAAGGAGATTGCTCAGAATTTGTGTAAAGAAATGTCACCAGTAAGAAGGATGCCTGAGCGGAAGCCATCAGTAATCGGGAGTTTTTCATCAATATTCAAGGTAATTGATGCGGTATGCTACATTTATTTCTAAATGGACCTAACTGGGTGTTGATGGTGTTAATTTTCTGTCCTGTTTCAAACATTTTCGTTTATTTTATTTGTCATCACTCTGAAATTCTAGTATCTCAGCTCCTGTTATCTTTTGTAGCGGTAAGTTTAACGACACGTTCACACCGTTCATTTAACGACCTTTTAAAAATATTTACCCTGATTTCTTGGGCTGTAATCATCTTGCGTGTCACGTGATGCAATTTACTGAATAATGGGAATGCATCTATTTGTTTCTCCAAGATTACCAAGCATAATATTAACAATTGTGCCAGTTTAGCCATGTATGGTATAAGTGATTGTGAAATTATTGATCTTTTACAATTGGAATGCAAACACTTAATTAAGAAATAAGGATTTTAAGCACCATGCATGTGCAGTTGTATGCTGTAGTATCGCAAAAATGTTTACATTTTCAGGAATGTGGATATTGTAGAAAATGCTAGTTATGGAAGGAAGTTCAGGGAATGGGAAATGTTCTAATCTAGGACATGCTTACTATGCCCTTGTTTGAGCCCTGATTTCCAATAATACATTTTTCTTCAAATTCATTTTCAATTACATGTTCTCTTAATAAAATAATATTACAGGTAAACCTAAAACTTTTCATACTTTTCAACTCCACATTCTCCAAAAATTCACTATTCTAAAATCTATTTTTACCGAATAATGGGGCTCGAACAAGGGCTATATTTATAGGCTTATATGTAAAAGTATTCTATTTTAGAAGGAATCAACACAGGATTGATAAAGCAATTTCCATGAAATCTGGTAACAGTTAATGTGCATGTGGCTGCAAAATAGCTTCTAAAATCTGCAATTCTACGTAAGTAAACCTTCCCAAGTATGTCCTTATCTTTGTTATAGATTTTTTGCCCATAATTATTTCATTCAGCGAAAGACCTCTAGTTGACCCAATGTTATGGATAACCCTCTCTTCTCTCCTTGTCCCAACCTTCTTCTGTTTGATATCACACTTTCTATAATAATAATAATAATAATAATAATAATAATACTTTTCCTTCTTTCTGTGTCAAATCCGTCGAATATCTTTTGGCTTTCTCATCCTCAAGATCTGTAGTGTTTTTGTCCTAAATTTTGATGAGCAATTTCATGGGTTCAGATCTGAATTGTTCTATTAAAGTGTTTGTTGTGCAAAAATGCACGCTTCTGATATTATTATGCAGGTTGTGACTTCTGCTCCTTGATTATGATTTTGAATGGCTGGGGAAAGAAATTGTGAAGCTAAACTTTTGCTGAAGTTGGTTGCTAAGTTTAGCACTTGTTTGATAGTCATTTTTACGAAACTTTTATTCTCAAACTCATTTTCAACTACACATTCTCAGAGTAAAATATTTTGCATGTAAACTCAATACTTTTTCCTACTTTTTAACCACTCATTTGCCAAAAAATCATTTTTCCAAAACTCATTTTTCCCAAAGAAACTCTTTCTAATGGTCGTCAAACGGGGGCTTAATTTCTGCTCCTTGTGGATATCTTAATTGGGAGTATTTTTATTTAGCTACCAGGCAATGGAATCTTGATGCATTGTTAAGTAGTTTATTAATTTAACGGTTAATAACATTCATTTTTTCATGCATGTGTATTTGCAAGTACACCTTCTTTGGGATATGGTAGGGCCAGAAAAAAGAGAGAGGTGATGATGGACTTTTTCTTGGGCCTATGCCCTCTCTTTCATGTTCACATGGATCAGTTTTTCGTATTTGGTCCATCATAATTTTATAGTTTTAATTTGCCTTATCATGGTTTTTAACAGCTTTAACCTTTCTAATTCTGATTTATCCTTTTGGAGCTAGTTTTAGAGTGTGTCATAAACATTATTTACAATTTGATTTTTGCTTAGTTCAGACATCAAAAAATTGTCTCAAAAGTTGGTCTAAATATAGAACTGAAAGCAAAGTCGTCCTGATTAATTTCTTATCAACACATTCATCTTTGATTATTTTCATATCGAAACCGCAACATCAAAAAAGATATTTGCCGTTAGATTGTATGAAATGCCTCTGTGAATTTAGTTACATTTTTCTATCAACAAATTACAAAGTCAGACTTATTTCGTTTAATAAATCTAACTGCTTATTTCTCGTGTTTATGTTCATGTTCAGTGGGTTGCATCTTTTGTTTTATGGAAAAGAAAAGCTCGCAAATGCAGGTGAGTAATATTTACTGAACTTTCTAACAGATTACTCGCTGAATTGTGTTTCTTTACAGATTGAATGCTTTACTTTTTCATGCTAATTTTACCAGGTTCATTAACATATGGTCCATATTACTGTTTTACTATGTAATTGAACTCTTTATATTTGATCATGCTTTATATATGTGGCTTCTATCCACTGGTTTTTATCCCTTATTTGGGCTCCATTTTATTCCAAAATGCATTTTTCTCTTTCCTCTTTTCAACCACACATTCTCCAATAAAATAATATTACACGTAAATCTAAAATTTTTCCTTATTTTTTAACCACACTTTCTCCAATAAATCACAATTCCAAAATACATTTTTCCCCAAAAACTATTATTAATGGAGCCCATACAGTGGCTTAATCACACAGTAGTTTTATGGTTCTTTGTGGGACTTGATTCTGAATTTCTGATAAAAGAACTACCAATGTTATTACCTGAAAAATGGAAACAACATCTGGCTTTTCACATTATCTTCATCATATCTTATTCATGGACATATTGATTTGTATTCGTACAACTCTTTTCTCTCTTCCCTCTAAGTTGGGCTACATTAAAAATCTTAGCCCCTGTTTGGTGCTACTAAAAATCAAGATTTTAATCCAAGTCATATATATGTGTGTAGCTTATCACTAATTAATTGATGCATGTCATTGATGCTTGTATAAGATAAACATCGGTACTTAGGACATCATTTCTCTCTATATATATAGGCAAAAATTGTGTTTATCATTATTCATTATAGAAAGTTCATTGCTTGGGAGCCATTTGTAGATATTCTACCTATGCTTATTAAATTTTTGTCTATTGTTTTAGGTACATGTTCGGATTATCAGCCAACAATGCTGGCTTACTAATGCTCTTGGACCGTGGACATCGTGTGGAGCAGTTGAGATGTCTATCGAATACACATCTATGAACTCAATATCTTACTCGTCTGTGGAGCCTATAGCCATTTGTTTGAACGCTGAGGGGATTATACTTACACCATCTTTGGATATGCATTTTTTCTCCGGATTCCTTGTTGCTGTGGGATTGGTTATTTGGTTGTTTTGTGCAGTGTTCTTTTACTCCCATTTGTCCATATAGGTCACATTTGTTGGTTGAACAGAAAAATATATGAATGCCGTGTATCCTTCTGGGCATTCATGCTCATTTGGCTTGTCAAAATGTAGCTCAAGGTACGCGAATTCAGTTAAGGCTGCTGTGTACATAACAAAGTACGAGATTTCTCAATCAAAATACTAGTGCTTATTCTTTTATTGCCTGGGCATTTTCATTTGCATGTTGTACAGGCAATTCTTGGAACAATAAGCTATCTTTCTTTGTATATTCTTTTTGCATTTTTTGGTTGAATCTTTATGGTATTTGTTGTATTCGGATTTCTTCTTTTTGGGTTGTTGAAATCGTGCTTAGACATGTCAATGTTTTTGTACAGTATAGAGTAAATGAGAGCCTATTGTCTTGGGGCATAAAAAAAGAATAGATTAAGTTAGAAAAAAGTCAAGCTCAATGGCCTGCTTGGGCTAAGTTATATATATTTACTAGTAGTCAATTTAGGATTAGAGTAGAGACCATTTCCAGGAAAATGGATATGGCATGGTGGTTGTCATGCCCGTTGCCATGCCATTGTCGAAGGCGTGCACGATGCTTGGTGTAAAGCGTGGATTCCGGTGGGATTAATCAAGGCAACAAGTTGGCTTTTGTGCTGAGTGACCGAGGCATGGATGCCTTACTTGATGGCGGCGTCATGGGGCAAAATTCGAGGTTGCAAGTCAGACGGATTGATGTGAACATCTGTTCGACAGCATTGCGATCTTGCTGTCCAGCTAGTTTCAGTACTCGATTCAGTGTGAATATCAGGCATATGGGAGGCACGTGATAGGGACAATTTTGGGCAGTTTTCGGCATGGGAAGGCTGAAAATATGGGCAAACTAACCCAATAGTTGGAGGGGTTAACTACAATCCGAATTTGGCTTATTTATTACAAGTGTTGGTGACTTAAAGTAGGTAAAATAGAGAATGCTGTGTTGAGGCAACGAATGTGTGTTGGCCCTCCACGGACCACGGCTACATTGTCTAAATTCTGTCTGTTTTTAATCTTCATAAGTGTAAATTCGTGTGTTGCTAACCGAGGACAAAAAAACTTAGTGCATCGCATGTTCGAGATAGCCATGTGCCTTAATTCTGTCTGTTTTCAATATTTGAAAGAGTAAATTCGTGTGTTGCTAACCAAGGACGAAAAAACTCAGTGCATCGCAGGTTGTTCGAGATAGCCATGTGACAATAAGCAACATGTTTATGCTCGAGCAATTAATCAAAGAGCACAAAAACAAGTTAACTAGCGAAAGTTAGCATTTCATACTCATAATTGCTCCCTTCCTAGTGAAATGTGCGCTCCAATTGAATATGGCAAAAATAAAGAAAATATGAGGAAATTAAACCCATTACAACGATTTAGACAAATATTCATCTTTTACCTTTCAAGTTTTTTAAATCGAAAAATACTACAATTTATGGAGTGAAAATGATAGTAAATACAATCACTCCTCTCATTAGTCAAATGAAATGCTATCGTCACTCCACCAAAAATGACATATCAACCCCCACCCAACTACACCACCCCAAATCCCGCTCAAACTCCAATCTACATCTTCTCCATTACAGGAAAGATTAAGAAAAACTCAAGAATCGATCTCAAGAAATCATCTTTCATTTGCAGATCGCCTTCACCATATCTCAGTGTGTGATTTTCTCCATATATTGTGTCCGATTATCTATTCTCTAAACTGCAATTTCGGCATTTTTGGGATTCATTCGTCATTATATAAACCCGAATACACCTTGAGATTCACCATTCCAACTCAAATATCTTCTATATCCAGCCTTTTTACGTCATACGCTTAAAAAATTTGAAACACACCATCATCTGTATGTTGAAATATTCTTGGTCTTTCTTGCTATTTTGACTTGCTTATCACGTTTTTGAATTACTCTTTTCCGTTCGACAATATTGGTGCATCTGATCTGGTTATTTTTACATTGTTTTTGTGATAGTTAACTATTCCAAGTGATTGATTTTTACCTAGTCATCAATTTTGTACAATGATAATTGTATTACTTGAGAGTGATGGTGGTTGAAACTTTTTTACATGTAGGTAGCTGATAACTATTACAGGCCCGATCTAAAGAAAGCAGCTCTTGAAAATTTGAGTGTTGTGAATATATAGAAGCCTTAAGGTTGCCAAATCTGGTCCTAAGAAGAAGAACATGCAGGCTGTTAAGATCCCTGGTAGAAAGTAAAGCAGCTGTCGAGTTGTCTTGAACTGCTGTTTCTTTTGTTGCAATGCTCTTTCGTATGCACACACAAGAGTTTCTGCTTTTAGACAGCCAAGTGGCACAGTGATTAGGACAGCATCTCCGAGAAACTCCTTGCCATTTGATGTTGAAATTTTAACCTTGTTAGTTGTTACTCGGTTCATCACTACTACTGCAATCCTTTGTGAAATATGAAATATTTGTGATGACGTTGTTCAAGTGGATGCTAGGTCCTCCTAGAGATTCAACATCATCACTGTGACCCTCTTTAATCATACAATGAGCTTCACCAAACCCTCCGTAATCATAATCATGATTCCAATAAGGAAGTGATACTTCTTTAAGCAAAGCAGAACAACCGTACTCTGAGTAGGCAAAATGCCAATCCATGACCCTCCACTCAAGAGGACTCAAAATCTCTGAGTTAAAAATTGAACTTCGAACTTGTGTAATTTATTCGAATGGTTGCAGAATAATCCTATCATTGGAAGAATATCCCTTCACTACCTATACATTATTGCCAAGTGTCTAACTGAAAAACATTCTTCCACTCCTAGAATTAAGGAGCAGCTCAGTGGCACTGATAAATGGTTGGAGCTGCGGCACTATCCGGCTGAGTGGAATTGGTTGAATGGTAGAGTTGGTTGATTAATTCTAACACTCTGATATAGAACCTTGAGCCTCAATAACTTCATTATCAACAACAAACTTTCAGAGTCCATTCAAGAGATATTCTCATTGCATATTCCTCTTTTTCGGCAACTAGCACTACCATGACATCAAGCAGGCTATTATATTCAGCTTCCAAGGCTTCATCCAGATGTGCACCAGTCATGGTACCATAAAGAAGACAATCGCTTTTCAATACAGTCATCTCGAGTCCCAACTGAGCACAAACCAATCAGGAAGAGTCTGGTCCTCTTTCAGTAGCCCCGGGTTGACCCATATGGGGTCAAAAATTCTTGATTTTATTTTTTATTTTTATTAATTCTGTAGTGTAGTGCATTTGGAATTTGGAAGAGAGGGAAATAAGAACAAAATTGAATCTGACTGATTTTGGCTAAATCAATTTTGCTTCACATCGGCCCTGTTCGTTTATCATTTTTCTGGTTAAGTTCAGCCAAGAATGATTTACAATTAAGGGTTTGTCTGTTTCTGATTCCTTGCAAAATTTTCATTGCTTTTGTGACAGTTGGAACATGAGACAGTACACCTATTAGACTTCCTATCTCATAAATGGGTCCCATTTGCTGAAAAGAAACGGCTACAAAATTGATTTTTTGGAACAAATAATCAGCAACAGACAAGCCAAATGATACAAATATTTGAAATTTAGGAACATGGATGCCAAATAAAAATTACTAGACATATATTTGTAAAATCTTATATTTGGATATTTTACTTCACTACGAAATTCTCTTGTCAACATTTAGACGTAAGCTCTCAAGGGTAATTTTTTGCCTTTTAGAGTTTCATCGCTTATTTTTTGTCTTAAAATATAGTCTTTAAGATCTAAATTCCATTTCAATGAGTATTTTATGAGAGTGAATGGAAATTTAGGTTGTCATTTCGATTTTTGGGTTCGATTTTTGCTGCAAAATGTTAGCGGAGAAGCGAAACCTGGTAGATTACTTGCAATTATGGGACCATCTGAATCAGGGAAGACAAACCTGCTCAATGTTCCGGCAAGTTAGATAGTGGCATCACCGAAATTGCATTTCCCAGAAAAGATAGGCCAGTTGAGAAGCCAAATCCGTCTCGTCTAGGCTTAAAAATTATATTAATGTCTGAATAATCATAAATTATTTTTTCCATTTTTATCATATAAAATTAAAACTAAAATTTTTAAGTTTTTATAGATTATTAGTTTTTTGAGAGATTAGAAGTATATATCTTTACTTCACAAAATAAGGATATGTATAATTATTTTTTTAATTAAGACATGTATAGTTATTTCAAAGGAAATCTACAAAAGACACTCTATGTATAGGGTGCATTTACCAAAATTTTAAAAGGCTGGCAAGGTGTAGAGATCAAATTTCAGGCTTTACGAGAGTATGTGTAATAAGATATTTTCCTATTTTTAACATTATTTTATTTATTCTATACAACTAAATAAATTAAATAAGGAAAAATTAAGCAAAATCATTTAATTTAAGTTTGATTAACAATTAATCATTTCATTAAGATTTATTTTCAAAAATAGGTGCTAATATTGTTTTTAAAAATATAAAATATATATTCTAATATTTATAAAACTAAATTATCAAAAATTAAGTAATTAATTCTTAAATTAAAAGTGACTAAATAAAGAAAATTACCCCTGCCCTTACAACCCAACCCACCCCTTAAGGCTCAACTGCAAACATTGCGGTTGAATTATCTCTTTACAGATTTTTTTTTTTTTTTATCTTTGCAAATACAAAATTTTCGACCAAATTGAAGGTCGAGGACTCCGTCTATGGGTTTTTGGGCCTTCTGATTTCATCTGTAGTGGTCCATTCGCCAAAATTTGACCAAAAGGGGTCGAATAAGGTGATGCGTGCCTCGCGAAATCCCAATGCAAATCTATTGGTTTTTGGTTCAGATCTGCTATTGTTCGTTGATTCTATGGATTAGGTGTTATTGACGGTATTTTCCGTTGGATGGTGGTGAATTAGATGTTGTTGATGGTTCAAATTTGCTACTATTTGTGTTCTTCTTTTTTTTTTTTTCCGTTGGATGGTGGCGTTTTCCTTTCAAATCTGATGTTGTTAATGGTGGATTAGATGTTGATTTTCGTTGGTGGCAATAGAGGTACAGATTAACATGGCAGTGGTGTGGTTATGGCCTATGCGTCGGAGGCAATGGTGATGGGTTGTGGTGGTGGTATGTGTGTGGTACGTTTTGGAGGCGATGGTTGTGTTGTGGTGATGCGGATAGTGGTGCTGTGGTGGTGGTGGTGGTGAGGTGATGTTGATGTTTTTTGGTGGCGCCAGTGGTTGGAAAGGGTGGGGTGGAATGGGTAAGAAGAACGGTTGTGCCCAATTATTGGGTAATGGTGAGTAATAAAATGAATATGTGATATGTATCTAATATGTGATAATTTGTGACTAAATTTATAATGTGACCTATAATTTGTATTTTAGTGATCGATAAAGAAGTTGTGATCAATTAACTTGATAATTTATGATCGTGAAATAAGTTGTGATTAATTAATTTGATAATTTGTAATTGAAAAATAAGTTGTAACCAATTAATTTGATAATTTGAAATAGTGAAATAAGTTGTGACGTATAAATTTTGTGATTAATAATAAAAAAATTAATACGTGAACAATTAATTTGATAATTTGAGATTGAAAAATAAGTTGTAACTTATAAAATTTGAGATCTGACGCTGTGACATTCCGTGAGAATCCTTTTAAATATCTTTCACTATCTAATATAAATATATATTATATATATAATATAATAAATAATCCATTTATGACTTGATTTTGAAATTAAAAAACATCTCAAGTTTGAAGGAGTAGAAATTTTATCTTTAATTTTATGTAGTTTCGTATTTTCCCATAAAATAATGCATACTTTGAAAATTTATAGGAACTTTGTGTATATTTTTCAAGTTTTCAGCAAAAATATAATTCTCAAAATCATAAATACATTCAATCAATAATGGTTTGATCGGGAGCAATGTTATGTGCTAAAATAATTTTTGACCTACTAAGACTCCACGTCAAACCACAAAAGGGTCTCATTGCATGATGCCCTTTTGTCATTGTCTATTCATATCTCGATCATTGAGGAATCATCAAAGTGAAAAGACGCCTTGATTGTCGAAGAACCATTTAGCAGCAACGATAGCACTTGACTAATAATCCAACTTAATGCCTTGGCTACCAAAAGTTCTAAGGGCCTCGAAATAAGCCTTAGATAAGGGCAGAAACGTTAGTGCAAAATCTGACACAGTCAATATAGACTTGTGCAATAAATAAGTATGTCAACGAGGCGAGCCGAGCCGAGCCCGAGCCGGGAAAAAAAAGCTCGGACCGAGCCCGAGCTTTTTTTGGGCCCGAGCCGAGCCGAGCCGAGCCCGGCAAAAAAAAATAAGGCTCGGCCCGAGCCGTAGCCGGCCGAGC